>JAKSZT010053928.1:905661-967316 GCA_026826555.1 Tolypeutes matacus
AAGGGAAAGGGAAAGGGAAAGGGAAAGGGAAAGGGAAAGGGAAAGGGAAGGAAAAAAGAAAATAACAGAAGTGAACTGTGGGATAACTTCAAGCAACCTAATATGTGAGTAAATAGATCACCAAAACGTTGGGGGTTAGAGAAGAGGATATTTGAAGATATAGACTAAATCTTGCCAAATTTTATGAAAACTATAAACCCACAAATCAGTGATGCTCAACAAACCCCAAGCACAAGAAACTGCAGAGAACTACTCTAAGGCCAATCATAACCAAATCGTTCAATCAAGAAATGAGAAGAAAATCTTAAAAGCAGAGAAAAAAAGATACATTATATACACAGGTACAAAGATAAGGATAACACCATATTTTTCATCAGAAACATTGCAAGTGAGAAAACAGTAAAGCATAATCTTTAAATTACTTAAAGAAGCACTGCCACTCTACAATTTATGCATAGTAAAAATAGCTTTAAAAAAACAAAAGTAAAATCAAGACTTTCACAGAAAAACAAAGGTAAAAACAATTAATCACTAGCAGACCCACAGTAAAAGACATGTTAAAAGAAGTCCTTCAGGTTTCAGGCAGAAGAGAAGTAACATCAGCTGATATTAAGAGCACTAGAAATGGTAACTACATAGGTATATAGAAGATGTTTTCTTAGTATTTAAATGTTTTAAAAATATAACTGTTTCAACAAAAATAATATGAATATATTTTAATGTTTGTAACATAGGTAAAAGTAAAATGTATGAAAATAGCACAACGGAAGTGAGGAGTGAAATAAAAGTAAATTACAATAATCTTCTTACACTAAATGTGACTGTTACAATACGACTTTAAGTTGGATTGTAATAGTGAAAGAAGTATATTATAAGCCCTAAAACAACCCCTAAAATAACAAAACAGAGTTATAATAAAGAAACAAAGGAGAGAAAATGGTAAGATAAAAAAAAAAAAAAAATTCAATCCCAAAAGGGTAGTAACAGAGGAAAAGAACAACAACAAAAATACTGATGGGAAATATAGAAAACAAATGGCAAGATGGCAGACAAATTGAACCACATCAATAAACTGCAATGGAGAAAATGGCCTGAACACCCAAATTAAAAGGTAGAGATTATCAGGTTAGATAAAAAATGAAGACCCAATTATATGTTGCCTACAAGAAAGGCACTTTAATGATAAAGATGCAAAATGATAAAAAATTAAAAATGGAAAAATATATACCATGCTAATTCTAACAAAAAGAAAAGTGAAATGGGTGTTTTAATATCAGGCAAAGTAGATTTCAGAACAAAGAATATTATCAGTAATAAATATCATCAATTTATGATGACAGAGGGGTCTTTCAATCAACAGGACATAACAATCCCAAGCATTCATTCCCCTAATAACAGAGCTTTAAAATACATGAAGCAAAAATTTATAAAACTACAAGAAGAAATAGGCAGATTTTACTATTCTTCTCTAAAAAATTAATAGAACAAGTAGGCAGAAGATAAAAAACAGAGGAAACTTGAACAGCCCTATAAATAAACTTGACTTAATGGACATTTAGAGACTATTCCACCCAACAGCAGAAGACAAATTCTTTTCAAGTGCACATGGAACATTTACAATATAAGACCATATTCTGGGTCATAAAACAAGTATCAATAAATTTTAGAGGATATAAGTCATACAAAGTATGTTTTCTGAACACAAATGAAACTAAAAGAATCAATAACAGAAAAATCTCTGTAAAAATTCCCCAATATTTGGAAATGAATTAACATACTTCTAAAGAAAGAAAAAATCAAAAAGGCAAATAGAAAATATTTTAAATGAATGGAAATAAAAAGACAACATATCAAAATTTGTGGGATATGGCTAAAACATTAGTTAGGGAAAATTTTTATAGCACTTCTCTTAGAATAGAAGAAAGGCCTCAAATCAACTAACCTAACCATCCACAATAGAAAAAAGGATTGGACAAAATCCAACATCAATTCTTGATTAAAAAAAAAAAACCTCTCTGCAAATTAAGAAAAGAAAGAAAATTCCTCAAATGATAAAAGACAACTACAAGAAACCTAGAGCTAACAGCAAACTTAATGACAAAGAACTATCTCTCTCCCAAGACAAGGATGTCAACTCTCACCAATTATTTTTAATATTGCATTAGAGGTTCTGGCCAGCATGATCATGTAAGAAAAAATAAATAAATACAAAGCATCCATATTGGAAAGGAAGAAGTAAAATTGTATTCATTCAAAAATGACATGATTTCCTATATAGAAAATGTGATGAAATCTACAAAAAAAACTTTAGAACTAATAACGGAGTTTAACAAGGTTGAATAAGATCAACATTCAAAAATCCATTGTATGCCTTATCAGTGGGCTATATTTTGGAATCTGTTCTCCTGAGAGTGACAGAGTTGGACTCAAAATTAAGTCCCCCGTGCACATGGTCCATCAGTCCCTTCTATTCAAACCTATATGTGGTGCTGGGGGGGGTTGTAGGTTTACTTCCAGAGACTGGAGCCTTTGACCTGCCCATGTGCCAACTGTGCCTGGAATCTCGGTGGAGCTGCAACTCCTACTCTACAGGTCAATGGACTTACCCAAGACACCTGGCAAGGAGTCTTGATGATGGACAAGAGCCATCCCAGAGAATGGAGAGAGTCTGCAGCTGCAGGCAGGATAATCCCATCCATCTTATCCATGGGATATAAGCCTCCTCTCACTTGGAGATGGAGTGGATATCACCATCCTAGACTCCTCAGGATTGGGGGAAGAGCTATGGACTAGAATGAACTTACTGGTATTCTGTTGTAGACATATTGTGATTCAAGCAATGGAAAAAATTACAACATTGATGTGGAGCCAGTGGCCACTGGATGCTTTTGGGGCAGGGAGAGGGAAAAGCAGTTGTAATACAGGGGCTTTTTCGGGACTTGGGAATTATCCTGAATGATATTACAATGACAGATATAGGCCATTTTACATCAGCATATAACATGCAAAACTGTGTGGGAGAGAGTGTGGTCTACAATGTGAACTATGGTCCACGCTTAATGGCAAAGCCCCAGGATGTGTATATCCATTGCAAGTGATGTACCACACTAAAGAAAGATGTTTATGTGGGAGGTTGTGGGAGGTGTGGGAGGTGTGGAACATGGGAATCCCTGTAATTTTTGTGTAACATTTATGTAATTTAAGTATCTTTTAAAATATTAAAAAAAAAAGAACCGTAAAAAACATCTTTTCCTATGATGTCACTTTGACACCTTTATTTGAAATAGCATAGGGGGCGGATATGGCTCAACTGGTTGGGCGTCCGTCTCCCATGTGGAGGGACCTGGGTTCGATCCCCAGGACCTCCCGGTAAAATTAAAAAAAAAAAAAAAAAAAAGAAATAGCATAAAGAAAATGATATAAAATATATAAATAACATAAACCTTCAAAAAAAATCCATTGTATTTCTATATACTAATTAAGAACAAACTAAAATTGAAAAAAATTTTAAACCATTTACATCACACCAAAACATACATAACACTTTGGGACAAATCTAAGAAAAAATATGAAAGATCTGTACATTGAAAACCACAAAACAGAGCTAAAGAAATTATAGAAGACTATAATGGTATAGATATACAGTATTTTCAGGTCAGAAAAATCAATATTGTTAACATGTCAAGTAACCCCAAATCAATTTATAGATGCAATGCAATCCCAATCCTAACAGAACTACTCCAAGACACATACTAATCAGACTGTCCAGTGCCAAAGATAAAGAGAAAATCCTGAAAGCAGTAAGACAAAAGCGATCCATCACATCAATGGGATGCCTGATAAGATGCAATGCTGATTTCTCAGCAGAAAACATGGAGGCAAGAAGGCAGTGGTGTGACATATTTAAGGTACTGAAAGAGAAAAACTGCCAGCCAAAAATTCTGTATCCACCAAGATTGTCCTTCAAAAATGAGGGAGAGATGAAAATATTCACAGATAAACAAACTGAGAGAATTCATCAACAAGAGGCCTTCCTTATAAGAAATACCAAAGGGAGTTCTGCAGGCTGAAAGGAAAATACCAGAGAGAGGTTTGGAGAACAGTGTTGAAATGAAGATTGTTAGGAAGGGGTAACTAAAAGGGTTTCAAAAAAGGGACAAAAATAAGATGTGACATATAAAAGCCTAAGGATAAAATGGTTGAAGTATTGCCTTTACAGTAATGACACTGAGTGTTAATGGATTAAACTCCCCAATTAAGAGAAACAGATCAGCAGAATGGATTAAAAAAAAAAAAAAAGATCTATCTATTTGCTGCCTATAAGAGACTCACCTGAGACCCAAGAACACAAATAGGTTGAAAGTGAAAGGTTGGAAAATTATATTCCATGGAAATAGTAACCAAAAAAGAGCTAGGTTATCTATACCAATAACAGACAAAATTGACTTTAAATGTAAAACTGTTGTAAGAGACAAAGAAGGACACTATATATTAATAAAAGGGGCTATCTACCAAGAAAAAAGAACAATCATAAATATTTATGCACCTTAGCAAGAGAAGGAATAATTAATAGTTTAAAAGGTGACCTCACAAGCCAAAGCCCATTCTCTCTGCCTAGAGGAGCCTGCACCAAATCTTGGTGCATTTTTCCATCCTTCTCTCTCATTTCTCAGCAAGCTCTGTTCTTTTCCCCATTTCCCAATAAATTCTTTCTACTGGCCTAAAAAAAAAATTATGCACCTAACTACAGTGCCCCAAAATACATAAGACAAACACTGGGAAATCTGAGGGGAGAAACAGATTCCTTTACAATATTAGTGGGAGACTTCAATACACCACTCTCAGCAACAGATGAACATCTGGGCAGAGGATCAATAAGGAAACAGAGATCTTGAATAATACGACAAATGAACTAGACCTAACAGACATCTATCAAGTACTGCACCCCGAAACAGCAGGTTATACATTCATTTCAAGTGTTCATGGATCCTTCTCCAGGCCAGACCATATGTCGGGTCACAAGACAAGACTCAATAAATTTAAAATGAATGAAATTATAAAGAACACTTTCTCTGATCATAACAGAATGAAGCTGGAAATCGATAATGGATGGAAAAAGACAAAATTCATAAATATATAGAGACTAAACAACATACTCTTAAATAATCAGTGGGTCAAAGAAGAAATTGCAAAAGAAATCAGTAACATCACAGGTAACAACATACTCAATAGTGAGACTGAAAGCTTTCCCTCTAAAATTCAGAACAAGACAAGGATGCCCATTGTGATCACTCTTATTCAACATTGTGTTAGAATTTCTTGCTAGAACAGTTAGGCAAGAAAAAGAAATAAAAGGTATCCATATTTGAAAGGAAGAAGTAAAACCTATATTTTTTGCAGATAACATGATCCTATGTATAGAAAGTCCCTAAAAATCTAAAACAAAGCTACTAGAACTAATAAACACATTCGGCAAAGTTGCAGGATATAAGATCAACACACAAAAATCAGTAGTGCATCTATGCAAAAGGAATGAGTAACATGAGGAAGAAATCAAGAAAAAAATTTCCATTTACAAAGCAACTAAAAGAATCACATATCTAGGAATAAATTTAACTAAGGATATAAAAGACTTGTACACAGAAAACTATACAACATTGCTAAAAGAAATCAAAGACCTAATATTCCATGTTCATGGACTGAAAGGCTAAATATCATTAAGATGTCAATTCTACCCAAACTGATTTACAGAGTCAACACAATCCCAATAATTTCTTCAGCCTTTTTTTGCAGAAAGGAAAAAGGCAATTATCAAATTTATTTGGAAGGGTAAGGGGCCACAAATAGCCAAAAACATCTTGAAAAAGAAGAACAAAGCTGGAGGACGCACACTACCTGACTTTAAAGTGTATTACAAAGCTACAGTGGTCAGAACAGCATGGTACTGGCACAAAGGCAGACATACTGACCAATGGAATTGAATTGAGAGTTCAGAAATAGACCTGCACATCTATGGTCAACTGATATTTCACAAGGCTGCCACTATTAAAAAAAATAGAAAACTTCAAGTTTTGTAGAGGATGTGGAAAAACAGAACACTTATTCACTGCTGCTGGGATTGTAGAACGGTGTAGACACTGTGGAACACAGTTTGGCAATTTCTCAGGGAGCTAAATATAAATTCTCGTTTGATTCAGCAATCCCAACTACTAAGCATATATAAAAAAGAACAGAAAGCAGGGACACAAACAGATATATGCACACCAATGTTTATAGTGGCATTATTCACTATTGCCAAAAGATGGAAACAGCCCAAGTGTCCATCAATGGTTGAATGGATACACAAAATGTGACTACGATGGAATATTATTCAACTCTAAGAAAGGAATGAAGTATTGACACATGCGACAACATGGATGAACCTCGAGGATATTATGTTGGGTGAAATAAGCCAGACACAAAAGGACAAATATTGAATGATCTCACTAAACTGAGCTAATTATAATAAGCAAACTCATAGAGGTAGAATCTAGAAAACAGGTTATCAGGAGATAGAATGGGGGTAGAGAATGGGGAGCTGCTGCCTAATCTGTGCAGAATTTATAATTAGGTTGTACAATTGTAATGGTTTAGAAATGGAGAGAGGTGATGGCAGCAATTAACAGTGCTGAAGCATGTGTGTGAATGTGGCTAAAAGGGGGAAGTTTTGGGTTGTATATGTTACTAGAAAGAAAGCTAGAAGATAAAATATGGGATTGTATAACACAGTGTATCCTGTGTTGGATGAGGATTGTGGTTAATAATACAAATATTAGAATGTTCTTTCAGGATCTAAAGCAAAAGTATATCACTAGTACAAGGTGTTACTAATAGGGTGGTATATGGGGAAAATATGCACCTAAAGCAAAATATGGACTATAGTTAACAGTAACATTTAAACATTCTTGCATCAATTGTAATAAAGCTACCACACCAATGTTAAGTGTCAACAATAGGGGGGTTATGGGAATGTTGCATTTTTTCATTTTTAGAAAAATGTTATATGTCACAGAAACAACCAAATTTCCTTTTAAGTTATACTGTTTTACTCTGAGGCTTCTCTGAAAGTACACACAGCCAGCTGCTGGTAAAAGTTTTATCTTCAGGGGGAAAAAAACGAAGAACTTTATACGAGAAGCGAGGCAAGTACATAAATTATGTACTACCTGTCAATCAACATAACCCTGGTTCAAAAGGTAAAGGTGGGACATGGTCAGGTGTCTCAACAGACAGGGCCCTTCAAACATCTTGAATGTTATATAGCTACATACTTCTACAAGATATAAATGTGTCCTTGTTGTCATATATGTTTTCTGGATAGAGGCCCTCACAGTAGCTTCCCTGCTGGGGAAGTCCTACTACTTTCTCAAATAAGATGGCCAAAAGCTCTGAATATATAACTCTGCCTAATAGAGGAAAACAGGCTAATAAGCCAAGCCCTCGATCTTAATGCTCGTACTTATGAACCTTATTCATATAGTAATGAAAGTAAGCCTGATTATAAATAATGCCTAAGAGTTGTCTCCTGAAAACCTCTTTGCTACTCAAATGTGGCCTCTCTCTAAGCCAAACTCTGCAAATAAATGCATTACGCTCCCCCCGATATGGGATATGACGCTCCGGGATAGGCCTCCCTGACGCTGAGGGGAAAGTTATTACGAAGCATTAATCAGCGATGCATTTGGAAAAAGACCTCAATCAAAAGTAGGAAATATTAAATAAAATAAATAACAAACTTTTGATGGCTAAGAAATTTCAAAGTGAGTCATTCCAGACGTTATGCTCATACAGGTCTCAGCCAGACTTCATAAATTACCACAGTAAACAAAGCCTCAAACAAAAATGCCCCTGAGGGCTCTAGGGATGTCCAGACACCATAGGCAAGCTACGCGGCTACATGAAATCAATACCCCCTTTTTAAACGAAAAGCTATTTACCCAATGTAACATAGTTGTACTTACTTGTAGGTCCCCTAATCATGATTCTTCTACTTCTTTTATTTGAAATTATAATTTTCAATTTACTTGTTAAGTATATTTCTCAGCAACTTAAAGCCTTTGGATTGATCCTATACTGGTTGAGCCCTAAAACCTAGCATATATGCAGCCAACTCCTATACTACTCTCCAAGTCTTTGGGTATTCCCTGGACAACTAATAAAAACATGAAGATGGACCAGCCCCATCCCAAAAGCAAGGAGTGTCTTCAACTGCCAGTAAAACTATTCCATTCCTTTGCCCTATATCTACGTCCCTTCTCAGCCTGAAGCAGTCAGAGTGGACTTCGTCCCAAACTCCTCAAGATTGAGGAATGAACAAAAATAAGGGGAGATGGGGTAGAATCACTGACTAAAGCAGATTTATTATTATTGTACTTATCATGTATTATATGAGTAATCTGTAACATTGATATAAAAAATAATTTTTAATTTTAAAAAATCCATGAAACTACATGCACAACAAAACCAATGAACCCTAAATTAAACAATAGATTATATTTAACTGTACAATTATAAAATGTGCTTTCATCAATTGTAACAAATGTTCCACACCAATGCAAGGTGTTAATAATAGGGTGGTATCTGGGAATCCTGTGTTTTATGCATGGTTGCTCTACAAACACAGAAATTCTCTAATAAAATATATACATAAAACTTTGGCAAATCTGGATTAAGCAAAGGTGTCTAGATATGACTGCAAAGGCATGATCCATGACATAAAAAGTTAATTCGTTGGATTTCATCAATATTAAAAATATCTGCTCTTCAAAAGACACTGTTGAGAATAAAAAGATAAGCAATAGACTAGAAGAAAAGATTTGCAAAGTATATCTCTGAAAAAGGGATTGTATCTAGAAGATAAAAAGAATTCTCAAAATTCAAAAAACAGACAACCTAATATCTTCTAGTTCCTTTTTATTTTAAACCTTTTATTTTGAAATAATTTCAAACAACAAATTACATGTTTATACACTGAGTCTAAAACCACTCATTTATCATTACATTTTGTACATTTATCTTTTCAACCCTATAGGAAGTAAAAAGTGGAGTTACAAACTAAAAATACACTGACAATTTATATATACCCATGTCATTACTGTCACCAGAGATCTTTAATTTTTCATATGGCTTCAATCTATTGTCTATTGGCCTTCCTTTCAACCTGCAGAACTTTCCTTAGCATCTCTTCTAGGAAGCCCTAGTCTAGGGGTGATGAACTCCTTCAGCTTTTGTTTATCTAGGAATGTCTTAATTTCACTTTCATTTTTGAAAGACTATTTTGCCAGATACAGAATTCTTGGTTGGCAATTTTTTGCTTCCAGAACTCTAAATATGTCATCCCACTGCATTCTTGCCTCCATGGTTTGCAATGAGAAATTGCATTTGATCTCACTGAGGTTCCCTTGTACATGACATGCTGCTTCTCTCTTGCAGTTTTCAGAATTCTCTATTTTTGGCATTTGACAGTTTCAATATAATATGCTGCACTGTGAGTCTGTTTTTATACTGTTCAGAGTTTGTTGAACATGTACATATTCATTACTTTTATTAAAATGGGAACGTTTTCAGCCATTATGTAAGTATTCTTCCTGTTGCCGTCTATCTTCTTCTGGGACTCCCATACTGAGTAAACGGGTACACTTGATGTTGTCCCACAGGACCCTCCAGTAATGTTCACTTTTCTTCATTCTTTCCTCCTCCTTATTCTTATACTGGATCATTTCAATTGTCTTATTTTCAACTTCTCTTATTCTTTCTTCTGCCAGCTCAAATCCGCTGTTGAACCCCTCTAGGATTTTAGTATCTAGTAATGTGGTCTTCTGCTCTGTCTGGTTCCTTTGCATAATTTCCAATCCTCTATTAATATTCTGGTGTTCATCTTTTGTTTTCCTGTTTACCTTTAGTTCTCTATCCATGTTTTCCTTTAGCTCTTTGAGCATATTTAGGACTACTTTTTAAAAGTCTTTGTCTGGAATGTCCCAGACATGGTTCTCCTCATTGATGGGTCCTAATACTTTAATCTTCTCCTTTGCCTGAACCATCACTTCCTGTTTCTTTCTATTTTTGTCATCTTTTGTTGAAACCTGGACATTTTGATATTTTCATGTGTCATCACTGGGATTTAGACTCTGAAGTGTCTGCTCCTTAAGCTTGCAACCAGCTTGTGTTATGACAGCTTTCCTTGAATGCCAGGAACCAATAGAAAGGGAAAAAAAAGAAAAGAAAGAAAACATCTTTCACAGTCTTTGCAGCTTGATCTGTGGGAGTGCTCTCTTTCAGGCTTATCTATACAATTAGTTTAGAGAATAGCTCCAGGCCAAAATCACAGGGGCTGCCCTGATCCTTTGTGTGCATGTGTCCCTGGGAATTCTACTGTTTACATGGAAACAAATGCCCCTCTTCTCTAGGAAACAAGATTCCTCACAGTCCAGGCCCTACACTGTATATCCTACACTCAGCAAACCCTTGCACCAGGTAGTCACTGGATTGCTCTTTCACAGCATTCTATTCTATTCTCTGTGAGCTACCTTCTGCACACAGGGGAAGTTCTGGGGGAGCAAGTCCCTCAAGCCAAGACCAGACAGACTGAGCCAGACATACACGTTCCTTGTAGGTGAATAACGGTTACTCTGCTTCCTCTGGAACCAGGAACAGAGATCTGCACTCAGACAGACTGGCTCCATGCCAGGCAGTGAGGGGGAGGGACTGGCCAGGATGCCATGAGATCCCACCACTTCTTTTTTTAAAATTTTTTCAAAAAGCTTTAGATTACATAAAAGTTACATTAAAAATACAGGGTATTCCCATATACCCCACACCCTCCCCTTCCCACACTTTCCCACATTAACAACATCTTTCATTAGTGTGGTATATTTGTTACAATTGATGAACATGCGTTGAAGCACTGCTACTAACTGTGGACTATAGTTTACATTATAGTTTACACTCCCTCCTGCACAATTTCGTAGGTTATGACAAAATATATAATTGCTTGTATCCTTCATTGCAATGTCATGCAGGACAATTCCAATGTCCCGAAAATGGTCTCATATTACACCTATTCTTCCCTCTCCCTCCCCTCAGAACCTCTGGTGGCCACTGCCTTTATATCAATGATAAAAGTTCTTCCACTGCTAGAATAATAGTAAAGTCTATAATAGAATAATAAGTCTACTTTAGTCCATGGTTCATTCCCCAATCTTGAGGATTTTGGGATGGTGATGCCCACTCTGTTTCTCATTGAGAGGGGGCTTAGATCCCATGGGGCGAAGGGATGGAACTATCTTGCTTGCAGTTGCAGATACTCTCTGTTGGGATGGGTGTTGTCCATCATCATCTCTTTGTTAGTTGTCCTGGGTGAGACCAATGAACTAGAGAGTAGTTACTGCAACTCTGCTGAGATTCAGGGCTCAACTGACACAAGAATGGACCAAAGATTTAAGTCTCTGGGACATATATTTAAAAAGCACAGTGCTAATTATAGGTTCAAATAAAAGGGCAGAAGAGCCATGTGCAAGGAAACTATAAATGAGTTTAACTCTGTTACACTGGGAAGCATAATTCCAAAAAAGCCCACTGACAGAGTGCCAAATTCCTGAGTCTGCCCTGCTTATAATGTCTGGATGTCTCTAGAGCCCTCAGGAGCCCCACTATTTGAGGCACTGTTTACTGTGGCAGTCAATGAGATCCTGCTGAGACCTGCATAAGCATAACCTCTGGAAAGACCTCCTGACTCACTTTGAAATCTCTTAGCCATAAAAACCCATTTGTGTTTAATATTTCCCCCTTTTGTTCAAGGTCTTTTTCCAGGTGCATTCCTAGTTGGCGCTTGGTAATAATCCCTTGGTGCCAGGGAAGCTCAACCCCGGGAGTCATGTCCCATGCCAGGGGGAAGGTAGTATATTTATATGCTGAGTTTGGCTCAGAGAGCAGCCACATTTGAGCAGTAAGGAGTGAAGGGGAGCGGGGTGTCGGTGAGATGTGTAGGGAGGGGTGAACCTGGGGCATGCCTCTAAGGCATATGAATATGTTCAAGTGTTCAAGGGGCATTGTCTAGGTGGGTGGAGACCCACACAATAACCAAAAGAATATTGAATTCCCATCCTGGGGAGTCCTGCTACATTCTCTAATAGAACAACAAGAATCCTCCGAGTAGAAGGGCAATGTCTAGTGAAGGAAGACAGACTATTATGCCAGGCCCTTGATATTGATGAATATACTTATGAATCTTTTCTTGTGAAACTGGAAGTTAGACTAGTATTATATATTGCCTAAGAGATCCTACCACATTTAAGTAGCCTTTTTCTTGATTTGGTGCTCAACATGTGTTTTAGTATCCTAGGTTGCTTAAAGCAGATTCCATGAAATGGGTTGGCTTAAACAGTGGAAATTTATTAGCTTAAAGTTTGAGGCCAAGAAAATGTCCAAATCAAGGCATCATCAAGGTTCCCAAAGACCAGCTTCCAGAGATCCTCTACCACATGGCAAAGCATATGGTGGCATCTGGTGGTCTCTCCCTTCTCTTCAGGGTTTCATCGCTTTCAGCTAATCTCATCAAAAGATCTTACTTACAATGGGTTTACACTCACAGGAATGGATTAGATTTAAGAATATGTTTTTCTGGGATACATACAACTTCAATCCACCACACCCTATTACTGTAGTTCTTCAGTTCTTTAACCGTTTTCTGGAGCTTTCAGAAAGATGTTTGTGCCAGCTTTTCCTGGTTGTTCAAAGCTTCTGTGTGGGCATCTTGATGTCCAACTAGTAAATTTTTCATGTCAGTTATTGTACTTATCAATCCTACAAGTTCCATTTGCTTTTTTTTAATAATTTGTATTTTTCAATAGAGATTATCTATTTGTTGACTAATCTTTGTCACATTTCCCTCAATACGCTGAATATAGCTAAATTCTTTAAACATATTTATAATAGCTGCTTTGAAGTCTTTTTCTACTATATTCTGCATCTGGACTCACTCAGAGTTTGTTTCTAATCACTCTTTTTTCCTTCTGATTATGGGTCTCTTTCACATTTTGATTATATACGGTAGCATTGCTGGATTTTGCTTTATTTTTCTGAGGTTTCTAGATTTTTTAAATAATGTACTTGGACTTAAAGTGTTGTACAGCTTTTGATGCCTTTGCTCAATTTTCATTTTTTTTTTTTAAGATTTATTTATTCCGCCCCCTCCCCCAACATTTTGCACTCTCCCTCTGCTCTTTGTGTGTTCTTCTGTGTCTGTTTGTCTTCTCTTTAGGTGGCACCAGGAACTGATCCTGGGACCTTCTGGAGTAGGAGAGAGGTGCTCAATCTCTTTCACCACCTCAGCTCCATGGTCTGCTGCATCTTATGTCTCTCCTCTGTGGTCTCTTTTTGTTGCATCATTGCTGCGCCAGCTCTCCATGCGGGCCAGCATTCATGCACGGGCCAGCACTCCTGTGCAGGCTAGCACTCCACGTGGGTCAGCTTCTGCATGAATCAGCTTGCCTTTCACCAGAGGTCCCGGGAACTGAACCTCAGACCTTCTATATGGTAGATGGGAGCCCAATCACTTGAGCCACATCTGTTTCCCTCAGTTTTTATTCTTGTTGTTACTTTTTAGTCTGGCTTCTTAGGTTCATCCCTGTCACTGCGAAGTTTAGTATTCTGTTAGTGGTTTTGGCAGATACTATCCTATAACATCTCAATGCAGACAGGGCTTCCACTCTCTGCTAATTGATTTGCATAAAGGTTGGTGTGATGGTTAGGCTAATGTGTCAACTCGGCCAGGTAATTGTGTCCAGGTGTTTGTTCCAGCAAGCACTGGGCTAATTGTAATACAAGAGCATTTATGGACTTCAATCACCAGTGAGTTTACTGCGTGGATGGCTGATTACATCTGCATCAATCAGGGAGATTACATCATAAATGGGTGGCACTTTTATCCAATCAGTTGAATGCCTTAAAAGGGGAAGTGATTTCAACATTCAGAGAGAATTTCCCAGCTCTTCGTTGGACAGGCAACTTCTCCCAGACTTTCATCGGAGCCCCTGGTTTGCAGCCTGCCTGCGGAACCTGGACTTGTGCATCCCCACGGTCACGTGAGAGACTCTTTTAAAATCTAATATTATTGACAGATATCTCCTGTTGATTCTATTTCCCGAGAGAACCTGACTAATACAGTTGGGGAAAGCATCAAAGTGGCAGTCAATTCTTAAATTTCCCTTGGCTTTCCCTTTTCACCAGGATCTTCTGATCTCTCTTGTGTATGCATAATTTTCAAGTCAACCAAGGATGTGTGTAGAGTTTATATCTCAGCCCTTCAATGACTCTCTTATTTCCAGCATCTTTCCAATAAATTTCTTACTGATCTGCCCAACCAGTACTTCAATCCTGGGTCCTCCATGTCTATTCCCAGAAAAATACGCCACTTTAGCCAACAAAGCTGTGGATTTTCACCCCCTACCCCAAATTTGGCCCATCTCCCCTTGCAGCAAAACTGCTGGTTTTCATAGCCTGCTCCAAACTGGTAAAAACCACAGTTGTTTTCTAACAAATGTGGATAGGTGGGAGTGGCAACTGTTGTGGAACAATGGGAATAGAAGAGTCTCAAGGAAGAATATCACAGACTCTTGTTATTCTGACCCATAGCTCTAGCAGCTTTTCAAGAACAAATAGTTCCCAAGTTGTTATCTACCTTTGGTGATTTCCAGTACATTTTGACATTTTTTTCTAGTTTTATATATGTTTTTTTTTTGCAAAGAAAAATCACTGACCTCTCTCAATGTCTCTCTGAAGGCCTTCCTCCAGAATAAAATATAGTAAAAATGAAAGTCTGGACATATAGTTAAAGCTGTTAGCAGAAACTATCTTCATTCAGCCCACAACTTATTTCCTATAAAAACATTATGGAAACAACAAAGGTGAATGAGACATGGATTTCTAAGGAATTTAGGTGAAGCAATACATATTATAAAAAATTAAAACGGTAGATCCAAGTAATACTATAACAGGGCTCAATGCTAGACTAAAAAAAGGTTGGGCTTGGGACAACCAGCAAGATGGCGGCAGAGTAAGGAGCGCCTAGAATCAGCTCCTGGTATGGGGCAGTTAGTAATTACCCAGAGCTATCTAGAGCACTTGTCTGGGGGCTCTAGGAGACCAGAAGTGCATTCTTCAACATCCTTGAAAGAATGGAAGGAGGAGAATGCCCATCTGCAGAGAAGATTTGTAAGTAGAGCACTCCACATGACGGAGGCCGGTACCCATCCTCCACTGGAGGCACAAGCCACCTCAGGAGCCATTCCTCGGCTGGAATTGAAAGCTCCACTTCCCAAAACGGGGGAGGAAGAGGCAGTTAGGCACCAACTTCAGCTACTGATTAGTAAATTCGGCAGGCTAAAGTATAATCCTAAGAACAGCTAAAGTTTGAAACTGTCCAAGTCAGAAAGAGGCTGGTGGCTGCCATCTTAACTCCATACCTGACATGAGGGGAAGCAGGGCTGACTAAAAATCAAAGTGCTGATAGGAACCGACTTTTTCTCCATCTAGATCAGATTGCTGCTCTAGCCTAAGCCCCAGGCCATTCTCGGGCAGGCAGGAAGCTGGGGGAGCTGCGCCAGCCTCTCCGGGAAATTATAGGCCATGTCGCGGAGGCCAGCGATCATCCTACTTTGGCAGTGCAAGCCACCCCCAGAGCTATTCTGTGGCAGGAATTGGAAGCTCCATTTCCCAAAAACAGGGGAGGAAGAGACTGTTGGCCACTGATTTTAGCTACTGATTAGTAAATTAGGCTGGCTAAAGTATAACTCTAAGAACAGCTAATGTTAGAGCTAAAGTCCAAGCCGCCATTTTGACTCTACCCCCAGCACGAGGGGAAGCTGGGCTGACTAAAAATCACAGTGACAGTAGAGACCGGTTTCTTACCCAGATTGGCCTGCAGCTCTAGCCTAGGATTCAGCCCCACCTCTAGCAGGGAGGGAGCTGACGGGCCCTGCACCAGCCTATCCAGGTAACTGCAGGTACATTTAGCTGGCACAGACTGAATAATCAGAAGTCTACTGGGGCAACTATGGGCATCTTGGACCTGCACTGCATAGATTGCTACCTACACCTGCAGCTCCATCCCCACCCCAGGCAAGGGAGAAAGGGGCGTGAAGCTTCATCAGTCTCTCTGGGCAACTACAGTCTAGGCCTGCATGAGTTGGATTATTCTACACAGCTGTGGCTCTGTCCCTACCCCTGGCAAAGGAGAAAGTTGGGAGAAGCTTCATTGGTCCTTGGGGCAATGAAGGTAGCTTGAGCCTCCACAGCTTATAGCACCAATTACATTCTTGGCTCCTACTACACAACCAGCAAGGGAGAAAGGGCAGGAAGCCCTAAACTAAAGAGAAAAACTGCACCCAGAATAAATACTCTAGTAAGCCAGATGCCAAGACACCAAGAAAAAGGAAGATATGGCCCAGTTAAAGGAACAAGATAAGCCTCCAGATGACATAAAGGAGTTGAGACAACAAATCAAAGATGTTCAAACAAATTTCCTTAATAAATTCAATGAGATGACTAAAGAAATTAAGGATATTAAGACGACATTGGATGAGCACAAAGAAGAATCTGAAAGCATACACAGAAAAATAGCAGATCTTATGGGAATGAAAGGTGCAATAAATGAAATTAATAAATACACTGGAATTATATAATAGCAGATTTGAGGAAGAAGAAAGGATTGGTGAGCTTGAAGAGATGGTCTCTGAAAGTGAACATATAAAAGAACAGATGAAGAAAAGATTGGAAACACTTGAACAAGGTCTCAGGGAACTAAAAGACAGCAATAGGCATGCAAACATATGTGTCATAGGTGTCCCAGAAGGAGAAGAGAACGGAAAAGGGGCAGAAAGAATATTTGAAGAAATAATGGTAGAAAATTTCCCAACCCTATTGAAGGATATAGATATCCATGTCCAAGAAGCACGACATATTCCCATCTGAAAAAATCCAAACATACCAACTCCGAGACACATACTAATCAGAAGGTCAAATGCCAAAAACAAAGAGAATTCTGATAGCAGCAAAAGAAAAGCAATGCATAAAATATACAAGATACCCAATAAGATTAAGTGCTGATTTCTCACCAGAAACCATGGAGGCAAGAAGACAGTGGTATGATATATTTAAGATACTGCAAAAGAAAAACTTCCAGCCAAGAATCTTATATCCAGCAAGACTGTCTTTGAAAAATGAAGGCGAGTTTAGAATATTCACAGATAAACAGAAACAGAGAGAGTTTGTAACCAAAGAGACCTGCATTGCAGGAAATACTAAAAGGTGTGCTACAGCCTGAAAAGAAAAGACAGGAGACAGAGGCCTGGGAGAGAGTCTAGAAATGAAGATTATATCAATAAAAGTCACTAAAAGTATCAAAAGCGTGGTGAAAATAAAATATGACAGATAAAACCCAAATATTCAGGAATAAACTTAACCAACAATGTAATGCATTCAGAAAACTACAACTCATTGTTAAAAGAAATTTTTTAAAAAGACCATAAGTAATTGGAAGAACATTCCATGCTCATGGATTGAAAGACTAAATATCATTAAGATGTCAATTCTACTCAAATTGATATACAGATTCAATGCAATCTCAATAAAAATTCTACCAGCATTTTTTAAATAAATGGAAAACATGATTACAAATTTATTTGGAAGGGTAAGGGGTCCTGAATAGCCAGAAACATCTTAAAAAGGAAAAGCAAAATTGGAAGACTCTCATTTCTGGACTTTAAGTTGTATTACCTAGCTACAGTGGTAAAAACAGCATGGTACAGGCATAAAGAGACACACAGAGCAATGGAACCGAACTGATGGTTGAAAAACAGACCCTCACATCTATGGCCAAGTGATTTTTTTTTTTAAAGATTTTATTTATTTATTCATTTATCCCTCCCTTGCTGCTTGTGCTCGCTGGGTCAGCTAACCACGCCGTGCGGGCGGGCCCGCCTCCACCAGGAGGCCCCGGGAACCAAACCCGGGGCCTCCCATATGGTAAACGGGAGCCCCACTGATTGAGCCACAGCCGCTTCCCATGGCCAAGTGATTTTTGACTAGCCTGTCAAACCCACCCAGCTCGGGCAGAACAGTCCATTCAAGAAATGGTGATGAGAAAATTGGATATCCATAGCAAAAGAAGGAAAGAGGACCCCTATCTCACACCCTATACAAAAATTAACTCAAAATGAATAAAAAAAAAAACTAAATATAAAAGAACGATAAAGCTTCTAGAAGAAAATATCCTCAAGATCTGGTGGTAGGTGGTGGATTCTTAAAGGAGATAAGAGGATGACTACTGATATTTAATATATATGTAGAAGTTTTAATTAGCTTTACTGTAAAAGTGTGGAAATGTACAAAGTTGATGGTGATACATTATAGTTAGAACAGCTGGTTTATAAGTGAGGATGTGGCTGAAAATGGTAGTCTAGGGATGTAAATGCCAATTGACAGAAAGCTAGAGAATAATCTAGGGACTGAATAACACAGTAAACCCAGAGGTGGATGAGAATAGTGGTTGATGAAGGATGCAAAAGTGTCGTTCGTGAGCTAGAACAGATGTACTTAAGTATTGCAGGGTGTTGGGAAAGTGGAGAAGCATGGGGAAAAAATACAACTGCAGTGATCTATGGGGTGTGGTTAACAGTAATAATGTAATATTCTTGCATCTATACCAAAGATATACTGTGTTGATAATGAGGAAGTATAGAAAATGTGTGCCAAATGTACGCTGTTGACCTGGTAATAATCAGATGATATTATCTCATAATCTGTAACAAATATTCCACCAAGGTGTGGTGTGTTGATAGAGGGGTGTTGTTTGGGAATTCTGCACATGTGCATGACTATTTTGTAAGTTTACAACTTCTGCCATAAAAATATATTTTAAAAAATAATAATAGGGTGGGTTGGGGGAAAAATACACCCAATGTAAGATAAGACTGTAATTAGTAGTAAGATTTTGACAATATTCTTTCATAATTTGTAACAAATGTCTCACGACCATGCAAGGTGTTGGTGGAGGGGTGATATATTGGGGCCCCTGTATGATGTTATGAATGTTTGCTTTGTAAGTTCACAATTTTTACTATACACTTATTGTTTATGTAGGTTCATATATAAATGATATTAAAAAATAATAATAATAGGGTGGATTGGGAAAAAATACTTTGGTTAGTGGTAATATTTTGAGGATGCTCTTTAATCATTAGTTAAAAATGTTTCACAACAATGCAAGGTATTGTTGGATGGGTGAGGTATGAGAGCCCTGTATGATGATATGTATGTTTGTTTTGTAAGTTCACAACTATTACTATACATTTATTATTCATGTTTGAGTGATATACTTCAATAAACTTAAAAAAAAAAAAAAAAGGTTGGTCTTTATTTGATGGATTATAGGGAGCAATTGAAGATTCCTGAACAGAAAAGAATACCACCAACAAAAAGCTCCATCTATTCTTTAAGAATAACCAGATAATAACACGGAGAGAATTAGAAAAGAATATGTTGTGGCTACTTAGAGAAAGCATAGAAAAATTTTAAACTTCTTGCAACTATGCATTGTTTATAGAAACTAAATCCACCTTTATGGATACAACATAAAAATGATTAAAAGAATAGAATTTAGGAGGCTTCTTAAATTTAAGTGGTCTTAGAATTATGGTAATTTTTAGACTTGAGAGCTTAAGTATAAGGAGTCATTTTTATTTCATAAAAGTAAAATGTTGATTCACTGTAGTGTTATTTGAATCACCAAAAAGGCAGGAAAAGGACAATAAAATAAGATCACAATCATATCACTTATCTATATCCTTTTAAAGGGTTGGCAGGAAGGGAGAGTTCTGTAACCTCATTGAACAAAGTAGTCAGTACATAACCAACAAATTGGACTTTCTAATTTTTTAATAAAAACCTAGTTCCTGGGGGACGGATGTGGCTCAAATGGTTAGGCATTCATCTCCCATATGGAGGGACCTGGGTTCGATTCCCGGGACCTCCCAGTAAAAAAAAAAAAAAAACCTAGTTCTAATCATATTGGCCATGTTTGAGGTTGAAGGAATAAACATATTTTAACAATTACCTGCTTAGAATTCATGAAAGGAACCTAGAATTTTCTAAACTCTCATTAGAATCCAAAAAAAGGGGGATATGGTCTCCAAGAATTTTCCTAACAGAGGAGAAGAGCATTTTTCAATAAAATCATGCATTTAAAAATTCAATGAATAGGAAATACCACCATCTACCCCAAGTTGATCAAGTTTATCATCAAGTTCTGAGAATTCTAATGTCCAATGTATTCCATTTTGCTCCATTTCTACTACTTTATTTCAGATTACTATCAACTCTTGCCTGAATTATTATAGCAGCCTCTTAAACCCACCCTTACACCTGTCCCCACCCCCTAGTCCTTCCTCCACATAGAAGCCAGAACTATGTACAAAGGTGTACTATAATGAAAAACTTGGCTTGTTTTGGACCTCTGAATCTTTGGAATTTCTAGTGATAGGAGTGTCTTTTCTTACACATGGTGGGCCCAGAACTAAACCTGACAGTGCATGTGCTAAGGAGATGACAGGGTGGGGCAGGCCACAATAGCAGTCCTAGGGTGGAAGGGCTGTGGCCATACCACAAAGACCAGCCAGATGATTAGAAAAGCAGGGCTTTGAGCTAGGTCTTATCAGCCCACCTCCTTGACCTCTGGACATTAATACTATCAGTCATACGTACTTCAGTGAGATCCCATATAGACTTAGGACACTTGAAGCCACCAGGAGCTTCCATGATTGAGAAGACACATCTTTGTGCCAGGAGGTGACACATTCTGACTCCACATGGAAAAGACATGGAAGCTTGGGTTTAAGACCCTCCCAGACTTTGTCCTATGTGACTCTTCTTTTAGCTTCTTATTTGTACTCTACTATAATCAAACTATAACTGCAAGTATAATGCTTTCGTGAGCTCTGTGAGATGTTCAAGTGAATTACTGAACCCTGAATTTGTAGCCAGTTGGTCAGAAGTGTGGTAGCCTGGGTCCCCTATATGTGACTGGTGCCAAAAAGGAATCTTGTTAGGACTCTGGCCTAACTCCAGGTAATTAAGAGTCAGTGGTAAACTGAAGTGAGTGCCCGTAGTTTTTGCAGTTAGTGTGAGAGGCTCGTAGAAATTTCTGCAATCCTTACAAAAGGTAAAGTTAAACTTCTAAAATTGGCTTGACAGGGTCTTTTATGAATCTGACCTCTTCATGTTTAACTGCCTTCATCCTTTAATGCTGTTATACCCTCCCACCCAATATACAAATACCCAGAATGTGTGTTTTACCATATACAAACACTAGGCTTTAGCCATATTCAGCTACTTGCAGTACCCCCAAAACAATAGCTCTCTTCTTCCTGGTTCGTTCTCTCCATGTCCATTTCCTTATTTGCTAAATCCCACACATCCTGAAGTCTCATTTTAAATGCCGCAACCTCTGTGGTGCCTTCTTTATCTGCTGTTTCCCTCTGTGCCCCATTCAATGTGCCATAACACCTTGCATTTAGCCCTCATACAGGAATTCTCATTCTGAATCATAATTGTCTATTTACCTAACTTTTTTTCCTAATATAATATAAGCTACCCAAGGGTAGAGGACAATGTCTTATTCACCATCATGTCCAAAGCATCTTACTCAGTGCCTGGCTCATAATAGAAACAGGAAAAATTCAGTGAATGAATGAATATGCTATGCAAGGTACTTCATTCAGAGAGGGGACACACAGCAGTTCTGATATTTTTAACTAAAGGAATAACGTACCTGTCTTTCCAACTCTTGTCCAGTTATGCCAGCCTCTACATGAGCCGTCAGATTGTTTTCATCAATCCATAGGATTCGATTCTATTGTACAGGAAAAAAGAAATCTGCTTTCCACAAATTACTGACATTTTTCTCAGGAAACAGAACTTCTTAATTCAAAGTTGCAAGTGACAAGAAAGAAATTAAGGAAGTAGATTTCCCCCACCCACTTTAGGAAAGCTCTACTTATCACTGACTACACAACATGACAGATACAGTAAAAGAGGCAGTATATTACATAAGGGTTTACAAACATAGGCTGTCTTTGGTCAGATAATAATTTGAATTAAACTCCACATCTTACTTTAGGCACAATATTAAACTGCCTATACCAACTGTTTCCTCATTTGTAAAATGTGTATAGTAGTAATAATACCTACTCACAAGGTTGCTGTTAGGATTAAATGAGATACTGCTCTTAGCATGCACAGGAACTCATATTCTGCAAATACCATCTGCACTATTCTTAGCATAGTTAAGAATCATATCTAATCATATCTAAGATAGTCATAAGGTTAGAAAAAAAAATACCTGCAAAGATATCTGAGTATAGTATATGGCACCCCTACTTTAATCTCAATCCAAAATAGGATCAAAGACCCCAGATAGAAAATAAAGCACATCTATGCCTTATGCTCAAAAGAAGGAACTGAATATCATCTAGATCAACTTACCAAATGTAAGACTTCCAATTAAAAAAAGTTTTATTGGAAAAATAATCAAATCAAATAAGATTCTTATTTGACCTAATTTTATTTATATATATTATATAATATCTTCATAATTACTTTCTATAATTAAGAGCATACTCTTTCCCCCCTTCTATTTGGCTGAGAAATCAGGTAACATAGAATCATCTTCTGGATTTCAGGAAAGTTTTCTTTGTACTTTGATATGCTCAATTTCATGGCAATAACTAATAAAGATAAGTCTAGTTAATAATAAGAAAAGGACACAATAGACAATATAAAAATTGTATAAGATAGTGCATATGAAAGCATTTTTATGTATATAAAACTACCATAATTATACTCTATAAGACAATAGCAATTTCTAAATAACTATGGGAAAATCAGGCTTTTGATCCAAACAGGAGCTAAGCAAAAGAAAAGTATTAAACTGTAGAGTAAAAAGACAAAGAACTGATGAATCTCAGAGCATCTCGTATTATAATTTTATATATATCTTCTACCCCAAAAGACTAGCTCTTAAAGAAATTACATACTTGTGTTAATTATATACCTTGTAACTATGAGGGATCCAAACATACTTTTTGGTAAAGAAAGAAAGAAATTGAAGGAGGCAGAAAAGGAAACCACCTTTATGGGCATTCACAGAAAAACCTAAAGCAACAAACATAGCTTACTAACTTCAGTGCAAATCATAGTTATAAATACCACTCATCCACATAATATATAAAACAGTCCAAGGTTTAAGGCAGTTAATTCACAAGGTTTCTCTGAAAATAAATGCTTGGAAAACCAGGATTTAAAATTCCACTACATAATTTTATGTATCCACTCAGTGTCAAGACTTTTTTTGCTTTTATTATCTCATTTAATCTCCACAATAACCTTCTGCAATAGGTAATACTATTACTATTTTACACATTCGGTAACAAATTTAGAGGTTATTAATTTGTACATAGTAGGGCAAAGAGTCAGAAACTCAAACACATTCCAAAGACTATTCTAGAATTGACTAGTCTTAAGCTATCTTCTGAAGAAATTGCATTTTCTTAAACTCTGGGATAAGGAAAAAGGTTCATGGGGAACTTAATAGTAGAATAGTCCTTAAAAGTGGAACAACCAACTATCACACACCTCCTGACATGATGTAACATAAAAAGAAAAAAGTTATCACCTGTGAAACATTCTTGCTAATTAAAAAAAAAGTTATGTCTGAAATTAATCAAGACTTTTTATCAAACTTGCAGTTTACACGAGATACAAGGACTAGAGAAACAGTTAAATGACACCAAGAAGAAACAACAAATTCAAAATATGATGAAATAAATTTTAAACAAAATGGACAATATATCCTTTTTAATGACAATTAAGACTGAGTCAAAAAGTCAAAGTTTTAAAGAGAAAGCTGTCTTCAAAAACTTCTTAAATTATCATATACCATTTGTGAAGTGTCCAAAGAAATAATTGTTCTTGTCTCATCTGCAGGACACATCAAGCCACATGAAACACTTGTTCCTCCTGCCAAAATAAGGAAACAACTTTATATTTAAATATTTTACTTTTAGCTGCATTTCTAGGGCAAACCCTAATAAAGAATATAAAGGAAAGTATTTCTACTTAGCAAAATATAATTTGCAAATGCTAATGAACTAAAAGCACACTCACCTCTATTTTATGTGGCATGCCAAAATGAAGAAATATTATGGAGCTGAAAACAATGGGATATGGCTTCATCCCCTGGGCATGGCACACTCAAGTGAAGCCCCTAGCAATTTGTGGAACTCCAAAAACACAATTAGAAAAGTTCTAAGCTAATGATAACTGTGGAGAGACAGCTTAGAAGAAAAAATATCCATCCTACAAAATTAGAAGTAACATTACCTCCTTTCTACCATGAGATTCATATATCATTTAAAATAATTTTATATTCCCATACAAAAAAAGACTAACAAATTAGAACATAAATTGTTCGAATTGTCCAGATTTTAAAAGTTTAAATGTTCTCTAGTGAAAGGGATTTTCAGGCAAAATAAATGATACATACAAGAATATAAGCAATGTACTGTTATCTTCACTGAATATTTGTTGTGAAAGGATAAATGCTTTTTCAATACCTATAAAGAAAATTAGGGTGTCCTTAGTTCTTATTAGTTCTTAACCTATCTCTATCACCATATATCAGAATAATTTCTTAATTGGTACAACCATGCATTTGTACAGAAATCATGTGAAAGTCGCCTTAGCAAAAGTAGGAGTTTTAGAAGGTATTGATGTATGAGGCTTAGCTTAATTTTACAAGGCAAGACCATGAACTGTCAGTTAAGAATATGATGCCTGTGATCAGTAACCACTATGTGCTTGTCACAGTCATTTTAAATCAGAAAAACATTTCTTAATAAAAAGTGGCATTATTGTGCCATTTCTATATAAATTCAACTGGTAAAGCTCAGCTGAAGAGGAAAATCTGGACCTCCTGGATTTCCATTTCATTAATGCCAATTCATCAGTGAAGGTAATTTCCTATGGCTCACGTAAGTCATTAAAACAATGTAGTGGATAAAAGATCAAAAGAGATCAAATTCGTCTTAGAATTCAAAAGCAATGTTAATTTTCTGTATTCAAAGATATTGATTTGGTCATTACTGTATTGGTTGTATCTTTTACTTTATATAGCATTCCTTCTCAAAAATTTATATTGGACATATTTAGTTTGAAAAATAAATTCTCTCCATAAACATAAAAGTTGGAAAGTAATTACTAAAGTTGAAACATTCTTGTCTAGTCATTAAATCACAACTAGGATACATTTGGGAAGGAAGCCATGAACTAAGGGTACAGTGTAGCTGAATTTTAGTTTAGGTGGCTCTACAGAAAATAATAAGATGAACCATGGAACAATTTTTTTATAATAACCATATCATAATTACAGAAATGCTAATTTTCAGCAGGATGACACATATTTAAAATAAAAATATTTTAATAAAAAGATAAAATTTACATCAGCTTAAAATGCAAAAGGCACAATACCTACCACCAATTGGTATGATACAAAGGTTATATTTGCACGCTAGATTCACAAGTTTAACTACATCATCGTGACAAGCTGTTGAAAAAAGGGAAAATAAATTAATCACAAAGCCATGAATAAAACCTGGGTAAATCTGCAAAATAAGAGACTATGAAGTTTGTTAGTACTGAAACTCATTTATTCACTCATTAACACATTAAATATCTACATTAAAGGACACTGTTTATTAATTTATGTTGTTAAGTTTTCATTTTGAAATAATTCAGACTTTTTTTTTTTTTTTTTTTTTAAGATTTTATTTATTTATTCATTCATCCCCCCCTTGCTGCCTGCGCTCGCCGCCGGGTCAGCCAACCACGCCGTGCAGGCGGGTCCGCCCCCACCAGGAGGCCCCGGGAACCGAACCCGGGGCCTCCCATATGGTAAACGGGAGCCCTACTGATTGAGCCACAGCCGCTTCCCTCAGACTTTTTAAAAGTTATAAAAATTGACAAAGAATTTCCTTTACCCAGCATCCCCAAATATTAACATATTACTTAACTACAGTTCAATTATAAAAATCAGGCAATTAACAATCATACAATACTTTTAACTAATCTACAGTCTTTATTCAAATTTTGCCAATTCTCCCACCAATGTCCTCTTTATATGGACCAAGATAAAATTCAGGATCACATATTGTATTTAAATTGGCATTTAAAATCTGTTATGCCTCCTAAATCTTCTTTAATCTGATACAGTTCCTCAGTCTATCTTTGACTTTCATGACCTTGATACTTTTGAAGCATATTAGCCAGTTCCTCAATTTTGGTTAGTATGATGTTTTATCATGAAATTCAAGTTATATACTTTTGGCAAGAATTCCACAGCAGTCATTTTGTGCCATTCTCAGTGCATAATATCTGGAGGCAAAAGAGGAAGATGTCTCATTTCTGTTAATGTTAACTTTCATCATTTGGTTAGGTACTGTCTGCTAGGTTTCTCTACTACAAGGATGCTATATTTTCTGTTGAAATTAATAAGTATCTTGTGGGGTGACACACAGACTACTTAAATATCATGTATTACACCATACTTTCACCTACTAATTTTAGCATCAATTGATGATTAACCTGTTTTTTGTAAATATATGTTAAAATATACATAGCATGCAATACATAAATTCTTTTCTATTTTAAATAACTGAAAGATACTCTTTACCAGTGTAAAAGCTATATAAGTAACAAAAATGGAATTGGGAAAGATTTTAAATGCCAAGCAAGAGATGCTAAGATTCAATTCCACTGGCAATGGAACATTAATGGAGGTTCTTAGGGAGAAACATGCAAAGAGAATATTTTACAAAGATTAATCTCCTGTTGGATATAGGAAGGAATGGAAGAAAAAGGGATTTGAAACATGGAAAGCATTAAAAAATCCAATAAGGGCCTGAAAGGGAACTGGTATGCATAAATGAGTATCTGTTCATGAAAGTAAAAATACTGTTCTATAAAAGTTGTAATTATCATTTTCAGGTTTGCTTAAAGCTAGGAATATGTGTCATTTGTATCATTCCAACTGTTAACTGAAAATCTACTTTCAAGCTTTCTTATTAAGTATATAAAGCTTACTGTTTGTGGTAAAAATGTTTATCAGATGGAATACTAGTTAACTAATAATTAATAAAACACCCAAAGATGTCTGTTAAAAACTTTTAACAAGGCAAAACTATTTTCTAGGAGTGCCACCTAATCAGAAGATTTCCTTTACCATACCCACCCTTTTTTAGTCTCTATCATCTGCCTGTGTCTTATTTTTCTTCAGCACCCAACATACTATAAATTTCTTTATTATCTATCTCCTCCCATTAATCTGTATGGCACCCGAGGACAGTCACTTTTGTTTTGCTCACTGCTTATCCTCAGCACCTAGAACAGTGCTTAGCATGTATTTTTTAGAGGCCTAAATTTTTCATATTTAGGCCTCTAAAAATAATGCATAAGTATATTATTACTAAATTTAATAAGTACATTTTTAAAATATGTTATTGCTAAAGGAGATTTTAATTATTACAAGTGCATTTACCAAACAACACACACTGTGGTAGTGACTAATCACCCATGCAAATTAAATGTAAAGATGGAGATATCCACAATGTGTAAAGGATGACTCCAAATTACGGAAGTTACATATTTACAAGTCCTGACCCTAAGCCAAGCCCTAATCATCCTATTAAAGCAACATGGAGAATTCAGATTACAGTATATTTTATGGACAACTACAATAGATATCCCATGTTCTAATATGTTCTATTGTGTATGTCATATATACACGCATACACACGAATAGCAAGATGAGACAGCTACTTCCACTTTATGGAATATCCTACCTTAACCACACTGTTTCAAAACCTGTCTTTGTGCAAAGAAAAATTTGGACATTATCACCAATATGAAATTTACTTTAAGGTTAAATAAAGGCCTCAATGAATTAATAACCTAATGGGAAACAAACTTTCTTATACTGGAAGATTCAAGAGAATAAATAAAAAACTTGATCCAGCCAGCAATACACTATTTTTGTACATTCTTAAGATGTGGAACAAGATGGCAAAGGGAATATTTTAGAAAACTTAATCTTTTAATAGTGTATGGGTGATTTAGTGGGTTAAGAAACTTCAAGCATAGGCACCTTTAAGGCAATTGCAAAAATCCAGGTATGCATTGATAAGAGCCTGAGTTGGAAACTGGGACTTGGGAATTAAAAAAAAAAAAGAAAGGCAAAATTATGAGTACCAACCAAATGGGAAGGATTTTACAAAGCAAAGAATCTTTTGTGCATGGATTATGGAAACATAAGACTAACTCCATGTATTTCCTTAATCCAGATTTTAAAAGCTATTGGTATTTCTTAAAATAAGACAATATTCTCCCTATGGTATTTCCTCAGTATTTTAATATTCAAACTCACAAAGAAAATACATAGAAGGTGCACTTGAAAGTTCTACTTTCATATATATCAAAGGATGATTCTATTAAGTTTTCTGTGGGGAATGAAAATTGATAAATTTTGCTTTCATTTTTTCCAGTGAAAATTGGAATCAACTTGCCCTAAATCTTGGTAGAGAAGTAGCCTCAAGCCACTAAAGCAAAGAAAGACAAAACAAAAATAATTCTTCTCTTTGAGGATACCTATATTTTTTTCAGGAGCAGTTAAATTTTTATACTAAACTAACACAGACAAAAGAATTATTTCATAACTATAACAAATACATAGACAAATATACAACACAAGTATCAAGAAAATGATTTCATCTCTGCTCCATATGCTCCTGGGGTTTCCTTCTGCTTATCTCACCTCTTTCCTACTCCCATATTAAAGTACGATTTTTTTCCTCCAGATACTCCTGAAGAGTGGAAGGATTACACCTAAGAACTAAGTCCATGAATGAGATAATTTACTGAAAAATAAAATACTGTATATATTCTTCTTATAGAGTCTGAAGAGGAAAGAGGATCTGAAGAAGATTAATGAAACTTTTTACAAAGGCAACTGTGGATAGCCATGAACAACAGACCTGCTCTGCTTTAAATTATATGCTAAAAAAGATGGGTATAAAACCATATATATAGTTATACAGTGTGTAATCATCACCAAAAGCAAAGTAATAACAGAAAGTACACCCATCCTCTATCCCAAGATAAATCCCTGCATGAAATTAATTTCTCAAAACATTCATTTCAAAGACACCATGTATATACATATATACATAATTGTTAAAAACTTATTAGCCATTTAAACACCATGAAATTTAGCCCACAAGCTGAGTCATCAAATTAATACTATCAGTTTGAGGTAAACAATTATATTAAAAGTTTCTATACATCCAGATGAACCACTAAATGATACTGATTTCCCTAAACTTTCAAATTAACAAAAAATACATTTTTCTATTGACCTCCCAATATGATTACTTATATTTAAAATGAAGACTTAACCAACAACAATAAACCAATCATTAACACCAATATTTCAGGATGAGACTTCATGGCCTTTAGTAAACTCTCTAAAACCACAGCTATCTTTACTTTTTACAACTCATATGTTAAAAAGAAATAATAATTCCAATTCTAAATTTACTTAAGATTTAACAATACTAAATTAATGGTATATAGACAGGAAAAAAAACTTACTTGGCCATAAAACTATATCAGGAATTCGTTGAAACATTCCTTCCCTGAGCAAAAATATCTCTTGAAGACAATGACCTGTTTTGTGGTTTAAAAAAGAAAAATGCACAAACATCTTAAATACTGGGGAATTTTTTAACTAAAAATAAATCACACTCATATAAAATATCTTACCATGAGCTCTAAATACTCGATCATCTGCTTCTTGTGAATATGAAATATTAGTTTCTTTAAGGTCATGAAGAAAATCTTCATTTACAATAGAAGGAGGTGTATCACTAGGATTTAAAGATGCCTAGAAAACAAAATTGATTGTTTTTTTACTTATGTCTAGAAAATAAGTTTTGAATACCTCTCTTAGAGAGAATGACTATAATTATATCAAAACTAAGGCAGAAGCCTAAGAAAATAAATAATGCAAATGGTAAACACGTTTGTGACAGTTACAAATTATAAAAGGTCTGGCTTATCACATTCTATAACATAAGGTATAGAGACCCTTTTGCTTCCATGACCTTTATTTCTAAAGATTGCAATCAACAGGGAAGATAGCAAAGTCTCAAATGTTCAATATTAGATTAAGGAAACTGGGAGAAAACTACTTGACTGTTGTATAATCTGCATTTTCACCTGCAGATAAAATTAAGCATTTCCTATACTTTTAATCTCCATTTTAAAACGGTCGACAAGAAGTCTTTTCATAGGACTGTTTTAAAACTTACAACACAATTATAAACTTGATACTCAATTTCAAATAATAGGCATATGAAAAATAAGTCCTCAACTTTAAAGTTAAATAAAGCTAGTGACATTGGGCAAGTTCCCCGACTTCTGGGAGCCTTGGCTTCTTCATCTGTTAAATGAGATTATCACAGCCAAATCTATAGGGCTACTGTAAAGAAGGCATGTTAATAAGATCATGCCTTGCAAATAGGAAGAAGTCTATAAATGACTGGCCAAATCAAATCTGCTTTGAGGGAAAAAAAAAAAAAAAAAAAAAAGCTTGGCTATAGTATTTGGAAAATCAAAGTACAAGAGTACTTAAAGAAAATATATAATAATTATAAATTCTCTTAAGTCTCTTATTGAGGTTCAAAATTAAATATTCATTCATATAAATAGATATTTCTTGAGTGCCTGATTAAGCTAGGCATTATTCTCGGCTCTGAGTAAAACAGAAAGAAAAAAAAAAAAAAAAAAAAGTCCCTGACCTCATGGAATGTATCCTGTAGCAGAAGGAAATGACTGTCTCCACAAAAAAATAAAATGTGTAAATTAAAATTTTGTTAGGTTATTAAAAATTGAAAAGAGCACAAAAACAAATAGTACATATAAAACTAGTGAAATCTGAAAATGGTATGTGAATTGTACCAAAGTAAAAAGAAAAGTAATTACAAATAGCTGGGGGGGTGGACAAAGAATCAAAGCAATTTAGAGACCTTTCAAGAAAAGTTAAAAAGAATTTGGTTTGAGAGGGGTAGGAATTAGTTGTTTAGACTGATTTAATTACTAGAATAAAATAACTATGAATTTATAAGCAAATCTAGTAAGTACTCACTGAACACCTAAAGTATCTCAATGACATGTTAGATATTGTGGAGAATATTATATAAGACACAGCCGTTTGCATGGGGAACTTATCTAGTTAGGACAGATAGAACACTATACGATAGCAAAATAATAATAAACAATAATGATCTAAAGAAATGCTAAATATTTCACTAGTTTGATATGTACAGACAATTTAAGGTTTTCTAATTCCACTTACAGAAAATTGAAACTACATGAGCAAACTAAAAATTCTCTAACACCTATATCTTAAATCAAATTTTTACTTTCTTTGTAATTCTGCAAACATTCTAAATGCTCTAACATTAAATATAACATTACATATTTATTTTAAATTGTTCTATATTAATCCTAGATTATTGTCAGTGTATTATATAATCAAAAAAATAACAGCAACTTAAATTTTCAAAACAAAATGCTTTCACACAATTCATTTGAACTTCATTACCACCCTGTGGGAGGTACAAGAGGCAGTTATTACTCCCACTTCTCAAATTAGGATAACTGAGGTTCAAAGAATAAAGAATTTGCCAGATAAATCTCAGAACTTAGCATCAATAGCTGAGACTCTAAATAAAATTCTCATAGATCTAACAAGGCCAATATAACAAAAAGCATGACAAAAACATTAAAGCAATTATAATAAATTACGTGGATAACCTAATTTGGGATTAAAAAACATAGATAAATATATTATTAAGCATTCTTATTTGCTTACTTTAGAGGTAGTTTTATGCTCCAAACTTACTCCAAGGTTATTTTGGATCCACTCTTTAAAAGTTGGTAAACTCATGCCACTAAGAGAGTACCTAAAGGTACAAAGAAGGTTAAAAGTTAGAGCAAGGTATTTTCATTTAAATTTTAACTTGCCCCCACATATATAACTATAAACTCTGGATTAAAAACAAAATAAAATTAAACAAACAAGAACCCAACTATCTGAAAGCAGACCAAATTCAAGTAAAAATAGGAGTGGAGGAGGGAAGAGCGCAAGATGGCAGCAGAGTAAGGCACTCCAAGAGTCAGCTCATTCTACAAGGCAGTCAGTAATCATTCAGAGCTATATAAAGCACCTGTTTGGGGGCCCAGGACACCAGAAGAACATACTGCAACATCCCTGAAAGAATGGAAGGAGGAAATTGCCCATCTGCAGTGAAGATGCATGAGTAGAGCATTCCACACGGCAGAGGCAATGCCCATCCTCCACTGGTGGCGCAAGCCGCCTAGGGAGGTATTCCATGGCTGGAATTGGAAGGTCCATTTCCCAAAAATGGGGGAGGAAGAGACAGTCGGGCACCGACTTCAGCTATTGATTAGTAAATTTGGCTGGCTAAAGTATAATGGTAAGAACAGCTAACATTTGAACCTGTCCAAGTCGGAAAGAGGCCAGTAGCTGCCATTTTAACCCTGTCCCCAGCATGAGGGGAAGCAAGGCTGACTGAAAATAACAGTGACAGTAGGGACTGGCTTCTTTCCACCCAGATGGGATTGCAGCCCTAACCTAGTCTCCAGCCCCAACTCCAGCAGGGAGGAAGCTGGGGGGACTTGCACTACCCTCTCTGGGAAACTGCAGGTGCTTTTAGCCAGCAAAGACTGGATAGTCAGACTCCTGTGGCTCCATCCCTGCACCCCAACAGAATCGGAGGGGAGCTGTGTTTCCTCAGCCTCTTTGGGCAACTGCAGGTGCTTTCAGCCAGCACAGACTAGTCAGACACCTGTGGCTCCATCCCTGCCCCCCAGTAGGAGGGAAGCTGTATTTCCTCAGCCTCTATGGGCAACTGCAGGCACTTTTGACCTGCAGGACTGGACTGCTGGGTGCCTGTACGCTCCAACCCAAACCCAGCCCTGCCCCATGCCCTAATATAATGGGAGGGGCCTGGTGTTCCCTAAGCCTCTCCTGGCAACTGCAGGTGCTTTAGGCCTGCACGGACTGGTTTCTTGGGCACATGTGGTTCCATCACCACTTCTTAAAGGGCAGAAGGGACAGTACTCCCTCAGCCTCTCAGAGCAATTGCAGGCACTTTCGGCCCACAGAGATTAAATTTTTGGGCACTCCAAAGGGTCCATCCCCACCCCTGGCAGGGGAGGATTGGTGAGTTTAAAGACATGGCCCCTGAAAGCAAACATACAAAAGAACAGATGAAGAATGGAAAAAACTGAACAGGATCTCATGGAACTAAATGACAGCAAGAGACAAGCAAACACATGTCATGGGTGTCCCAGAAGGAGAAGAGAAGGGAAAAGTGGCAGAAGGAAGAGTTGAAGAAATAATGGGAGAAAATTTCCCAACCTTAATGAAGGACATAGATATCCGTGTCCAAGAAGCACAACTCCCATCCAAATAAATCCAAATAGACCTACTCTGAGATACATACTAATCAGAATGTCAAATGCCAAAGACAAAGAATTCTGAGAGCAGCAAGAGAAAAGCTATGCATCACATACAACGGATACCCAATAAGTTTAAGTGCTAATTTCTCATCAGAAACCATGGAGGCAAAGAAGGCAGTAGTATCATATATTTAAGATACTGCAAGAGAAAAACTTCCAGCCAAGAATCTTACATCTGCAAAGGTTTTTTTTTTTCAAAAATGAGGGTGAGTTTAGAATATTCACAGATAAACAGAAATTGAGGGAGTTTGTAACCAAGGTATCAGCTTTGCAAGAAATACTAAAGGGAGTGCTACAGCCTGAAAAGAAAAGACAGGAGAGAGGGTGGTCTAGAAATGAAGATTATATCAGTAAAAATAACTAAAAGTATAAAAAGAGTGGTGAAAATAAAATATGACAGATAAAACCCAAAGGCCAAAATGGGTGAACAACTGCCTTTACAGTAATGACATTGAATGTTAATGGATTAAACTCCCCAATCAAAAAACACAGACTGGAGGAATGAATAAGAAAATATGAGCCATTTATATGCTGTCTGCAAGAGAACCACTTTAGCCCCAAGGATACCAATAGATTGAAAGTGAAAAGCTGGGAAAAGATATTCCACACATGCAATAACCAAAATAAGCTGGAGTAGCTATAGTTATACCAGATGAAATAGACTTTAAAAACAAAATGGTTATTAGAAACAAGGAAGGGCATTATATATATTAACAAAAGGGGAAATACACCAGGAAGAAATAACAGTCATAAATGTATATGCACCTAACCAGGATGCCCCAAGATACATGAAGCAAACATTGACAAAACTGAAGAGAGAAATAAATGCCTCAAATAATAGTTGGGGACTCAATACATCACTCTCAGAATGGATAGAACATCTGCACAGAGGATCAATAAAGAAACAGAAAGCTTCAATAATATGATTAATGGACTAAACCTAATAGACATATACTCAACAGTACACCCCAAAACAGCAGGATATACATTCTTCTCAAGTGCTAATGAATTGTTTTCCAGGACCATATGTTGGGTCACAAAGCAGATCTCAAATTCAACAAGATCAAAATTATACAAAGCACTTTCTCTGGTCATAATGGAATGAAGTTGGAAATCAACAACAGGGGGAAAAAGGGAAAATTCACAAATACATGGAGATTAAACAACACACTATTAATCAGTAAGTCAAAGAAGAAATTGCAAGAGAAATCAGTATCTTAAGACAAATAAAAATGAGAACACAACATATCAGAACCTATGGGATGCAGCAAAGGCAGTGTTGAAAGGGAAATTTATAACCCTCAAAGCTTACATTAAAAAAGAAGAAAAAGCTAAAATCAATGACCTAACTACACAGCTGGATGAAGTAGGAAAAGAACAGCAAACTATTCCCAAGCAAGCAGAAGGAATGAAACAAAGATCAAAGCAGAAATAAATGAAATTGAGAACAACAACAACAAAAAAATAGAATTAACAAAACCAAAAGTTGGTTCTTCAAGAAGATTAACAAACTCAACAAACCCCCAGCTAGACTGACAAATTAATAAAAGAGAGATATGCAAATAAATAAAATTAAAAATGAGAGGGGACATCATCACTGATCCCACAGAAATAAACAGTATCATGAGAGGATATTTTTTAAAGTATATGCCAACAATAAGGATAACTTGGACGAAATAGACAAATCCAAAGAATAAAAGGGAGAAGATGCAAATAAATAAAATAAAAAATGAAAACAGGGACATTGCCACTGACCCCACAGAAATGAAAGAGATCTTAAGAGGGTACTATGAACAACTGTACACCAACAAACTAGACAATGTAGATAAAATGGAAAAAATCCTAGGAACATACAAACAACCTACTGACCCTAGAAAAAACAGAAGACTTCAATAAACCAATTACAAGAAAAGAGACTGAAACAGTCATCAAACAACTCCCCCAAATTTAAAGCCCAGGACCAGATAGTTTCACAGGTGAGTTTTAACAAGCATTCAAAGATTTAATACCAATCTTACTCAAACTCTCCCAAAAAACTGAACAAGAAGGAACACTGCCAAGCTCATTCTATGAAGCCAATATCACACTAATACCAAAGCCAGAAAGATATTACGAAAAAAAAAAATGATAAAAGAAAAATAAAAACAAAGATATTATGAAAAAAGAAAATTACAGACCCATTTCCCTAATAAATATGGATGCAAAAATCCTCAACAAAATACTTGCTGATTGAATTCAATAACACATTGAAAGAATTATTCATCATGATCAAGTGGATTTTATAGCAGACATGCAAGGATGCTTCAACAAAAGAAAATCAATCAGCATAATACACCACATTAATAAATCAAAGAAGAAAAATCACATGATCCTCTCAATTGATGCAGAAAAGGCAATTTAACAAAATACAGCATCCTTTTTCCATAAAACTACTACAAAAGATAGGAATTGAAGGAAACTTTCTCAACGTGAAAGTTTGAAAAACCCAAAGCTAACACTATACTCAATAGTGAAAGACTGAAACCTTTCCCATTGAGATTGGGAACAAAACAAGGATGCCCACTATCACCACTGTTGTTCAATATAGGGCTAGAGGTTCTAGCTAGAGTAAGCAGGCAAGCAAAAGAAATAAAAGTCATCCATATCAGAAAGGAAGAGGTGAAACTTGCTATTTGCAGATGATATGCTCCTATACCTAGAAAGTCCTGAAAAATCTATAACAAAGATGCTAAAGCTAACAAACAATTTCAGCAGAGTGGCAGGATACAAGATTAATATGCAAAAATCAGTAGTGTTTCTATACACTAGTAATGCACAATCTGAGAAGGAAGTCAGGGGGAAAAAATCCATTTACAATAGCGACTAAAAGAATAAAATATTTAGGAAAAAACTTAACCAAGGATATAAAGCATGTGTATTAAAAAAACTACAATGCATTGCTAAAAGATCTAAATAAATGGAAGAACATTCCATGTTCGTGGATTGAAAGACTAAATACTATTGTCAATTCAGCTCACATTAATATACAGATTCAATGCAGTTGTGATTAAAAGTCCACCAGCATTTTTTAAAGAAATGGAAAACACAATTATCAAATTTATTTGGAAGGGTAAGGGGCCCCGAATAGCCAGAAACATCCTAAAAAGGAAGAGCGAAGTTGGAGGACTCTCACTTCCAGACTTTAAATCATATTACCTAGCTACAGTGGTAAAAATAGGATGGTAATGGCAAAAAGACAGACACATAGACCAATGGAACCAAACTGATGGTTCAGAAACAGACCCTCACATCTATAGTCAAGTGATTTTTGATAAGGCTGTCAAACCTACCCAGCTCAGGCAGAACAGTCTATTCAACAAATGGTGATGGGAGAACTGGATATCCATATCCAAAAGAAAGAAACAGGACCACTATCTCACACCTTATACAAAAATTAACTCAAAGTGGATAAAAGACCTAAATATAAAAGCTAGAACTGTAAAGCTCCTAGAAGAAAATGTATGGAATAAGCTTTCAAGACCTAAGTGGTAGATTCTTAAACCCCACACCAAAAGCACAAGCAATGAAAGAAAACATGGACAAATGGGACCTCCTCAAACAAACATTTCTGTGATTCAAAGGAATTTGTCAAGAAGGTGAAAAGGCAGCCCACTCAATGGGAGAAAATATTTGCAAACCACATATCAAAGAAGCATTTGATTTCCACGCTATATAAAGAGATGACACAACTCAATGATAAAAGAGCAAGCAATCTAATTTAAAAATGGGCAAAAGACTTAAACAGGCATTTCTCCAAAGAGGAAATACAAATGGCCAAAAAGCACATGAAAAAATGCTCAATATCACTAGCTATTAGGGAAATGCAAATCAAAATGATAATGAAATATCATCTCACACCACATAAAATGACCATTACTCAAAAAGCAGAAAACAGCATGTGCTGGAGAAAATGTGGAGAAATAGGAACACTCCTTCACTGTTCATGGGAATGTAAAATGGTGCAGTCTCTGTGGAAGACAGTTTGGTGGTTACTCAGGAAGGTAAATATAGAACTGCTATATGATCCAGCAATTCCTCTACTAGGACAATATCCAGAAGAAATGAAAACTGTGTTGTGATCAGGCATTTGCACACTGATGTTCACAGTAGCATTATTCACAATTGTCAAAGGATAGAAACAACCTAAGTGTCTACCAACTGATAAATGGATAAAGAAAATGCGATATATACATACAATGGAACACTATGCTGCTGTAAGAAGAAATGAAATTGGGACATACGTGATTACATGGATGAACCTTGAAGACATTATACTAAGTGAAATAAGCCAGACACAAAAGGGCAAATATTGCATGGTCTCACTAATATGAACTAAATACAAAGAGTAAATGCATAGAGTTAAAACTTAGAGTATAGGTTATTAGGGGATAGGAAGAGGGTTGAGAAGGAGTACTGATGTTCAATGTATGTAGAAGTTTTAATTAACTTGACTGTAAAAGTGTGGAAATGGAGAGTTGACGGTAACACATTATAGTGAGTAGAACTAATGCACCTGGTTTATAAATGGGATTGTGGCTGAAAAAGGTAATCTAGGGAGTGAATGTCAATTGAAAGAAAGCTAGAGAATAATCTAGGGAGTGAATAACATAGTGAACCCAAAGATGGACAAGAATTGTGGTTAATAGTACAAATACAAGAATGTCCTTCTATGAACTAGAACAAATGTACATCACTATTGCAATGTGGTAAGAATGTGGAGATACAAGAGAAAAATACAATTAATGCAACCTATGAACTATAGTTAACAGCAATACTGTAATATTCTTGCATCAATGCCAAAGATGTACTGTGTAAATAATAAGGGGTAATGGAAAAAATTTACCAAATGTACACTACAGACCATAGTTAGTGGTAATACTCTGATGATATTATCTCATATTCTGTAACAAATGTTCCACAACAAGGTAGTATGCTGGTGGAGGGGTATTGTGTGGGAATTTCACACATGTACACGATTGTTTTGTAAGTTCACAATTTCTCTAATAAAAATATGTTTTTGAAAAATGGGAGTGGAGGGAACAGATGTGGCTCAAGCAGTTGAGCGCCTGGGTTCAGTTCCCAGTGCCTCCTAAAGATGACAAACAAGCAACGAGCAGACAACAAGCAAAAAAAAAAACAAAAAAAAAAAAACACACGAGCAGACAATGAGCAAAAACAATGAGCAAACAGACAAGGGAGCTATCTCTGGGGGTAGGGTAAAAAAATGGGAGTGGAGTGTAATGGTACACTTGGAAGAAGGGAACAGCATTGGGTGAGTTTCCAGGGTTTTGTTTTGGTTTGGTTTTAAATAGCTTTTAGCCTGAGAAAAGGCCCCCAACTGGTGTCACCAAAGGAATGAAAAATTCAGGAAACCTACAGTCTTCCTGGCTTGAAGAATCAGACAACAGTGCTCAAAGTGAACAGTTCTGAAAAGCATGCAGGGAAATCATGGAGAAAGTCAGAGAGCACCTGTGTTATCAACTTTTTCCAAATCTCTGGCTGTCCCTGAATGACACGTGTATAGAGTAGACTCCAAGAAGTCTGCCTAAAACATAAGAGAACTGAACAGACATTTCAATTGCTAGTCACCAAAGAGAAACAGAATTTGGAGTTTGAGGATCAGTCAAATTAATTGCCTGACTTAAAAAAAAAAACTCATCAGAAAAAAATACAGAATCCCTACAATGTATCATTCACAATGCCCAAAATACATTCCAAAATTACTAGACATGAACAAACAAGAAAGTGTGATACATATTCAAAAGAAAGGACAATTAATGGCAACTGACCGCAAGATAACCCAAGGTACAGGAAACCGCAAAGAAGTATTTTAAAGTAGCTATTATAACTATAGACTGTGTTCAGGAAAAGATCACTGACTTTTTCCCTAACATAATATGCATAATAGCTTAAATAATTGCTTCTAACCTAATGCTTTGAAATATCTTTCTACTTTTGTGTATGTTTAAAATTTTGTATTGAAACAGAAAGAAGGAACAAAAGAGAGGATAAACAAACCTTTTCCCAGTCAACTCAGCATGGCCCTTCTTATTGAAGAAGAACTTGGAATCATTATATCCCCATCCATTCCATTTCATAACTTCTTGCCTAATAAAAAAAAGAGAGAGAGACCTATGCTAAACATCTCAATACTTAACATTATAACATTTACTCTTAACTTTCATAATCATTTAAAAGACCATATGCCAACTAATATTGTATTAGTTTAAAATGAAGTAAACATCAAATTACCTATATATTAGTATTTCTAAATATAGAATCACTCTGATGAGCAGCGCCTGCTTCATGGAGAGCTACAACCACTAAATTTAATGAATTCAAAGGAAGAAGAAAGAAAAAGAAAAAAAGAAGATATGCTCAGAGTATAACAATGTTTCATTTAGTACATGCTACTAAGTTTACTTTTTAAGATGGCCTAAAACATTTTGCAATTAAAACTAAGAATTCACCTGAACAAGAAATAAAGATTGGCATATATTAGAAAAATCACAATCATTAACCTTCTGTTATGACGGAAAAGACTAGTTTACAAGGCAGGTTCACTAGTAGTAGACACTTTGTATCTGAGTGCTGGCTTCCTTCAACTTTTATTTATTATCGATCTCTACCTTGTCTTACATATCATAACAGTTAACGACCACATCAGTTTTCAGTATCCCAAAAGAGCATGCAATTTTTTAAATTTCTAAAACACCAGCATTTTATAGTTTTAAAAAATCTAATATCATTTTTATCAAGATCATAACCCTATCATTCAATTTCGCACATCATGTAAGAATAAATAGGTAAGAGCCTGCAGAAAACACATTAAGCAACCACACTGAAATATTTTGTCATTGTTTATTACATGTTTAAGCAAGGTGCCCTAGCATTATCTGGGCTATTGAAAATATTAGCAATGAATCTTTTGACTGAAAATTCAACTATAAATAAAAATACTTGAAAAAAACTCTTTTCTATCTAGACAATTATTTGCTGCATTACAATTTCAAAATAAGCAAAGAAATTCTTATTAGAAAGCATTCTTCAAATCCTCCATAATACTCAAGGAAGAAATGACAATAAACAAGCAAATTTTTAATTACATTAGTAATTCTTGCTCCAGTTCAAAAACTTTTCAAACAAATGCAACATGAACATAATACAACTGACCCTGACAGAGGTAAGTAATTGTGTATTGAAATCTCCATCGATATATGAAATTAAAACAAAGAAACCAGGAATGCTCACTTTAAAATTACAGTTTGCTATCAAAAAAACAAAAACAAAACTACAGCCCCTAAACAAAAACAAACTTTTCAAAAATATCTCAAGAGTATCAATCCAGAGACTGGATTTGGTTATGAGTCAGATATAAGCTAATGCAATTCCACACTATTCCTACCTCTACTGTAAAGTGAGAGCTTTGCCAGAAACAGGAAAAATCTCTACAGAAAGACCTCATAATTAATGTCACAAGTGACACACTAATTTTCTTAAGATTACACTTTCTAAAAACAGATTAGGCTATCTTCCATTTGCTTTTTTAATGATTAAATTCTCTACACTTTTATGAAATGTAATTTACTTAGCATTTTTTTAAATAATTTTTATTTTTTAAAAGATACTTAATTACATAAATGTTTACACAAAAAAATATAGGGATTCCCATACGCCCCACTCCCCACACCTCCCACACCCTCCCATACTAACATCCTTCATTAGTGTAGCACATTCATTGCAATTGATAAACACATCCTGAGGCTTTGCCATTAGCATGGACCATAGTTCACATTGTAGTCTAGACTCTCTCACACAGTTCTGCATGTTATGTGATGATATAAAATGGCCTATGTCTGTCATTGCAATGTCATTCAGGACGATTCCCAAGTTCCGAGAAAGCCCCCGTATTACAACTGTTTTTCCCTCTCCCTACCCCTAGAGCCTCCAGTAGCCACTGGCTCCACATCAATGTTATAATTTCTTCCAATCCTAGAATCACAATATGTCTATAGTAGAATACCAGTAAGTCCACTCTAGTCCATAGTTCTTTCCCCAATCCTGAGGATTCTGGGATGGTGATATCCACTTCTATAATAATTTATATTAGGCTAATACATATATTTTTATAAAATAACATTTTGCTTAATGTTTCATAATATATGCATATTTTTGTATGTGAAATGCATTTTATTAGTGAATTGAAACATTTGTCATTAATTCTGTACTCCATAAAATAGTAGTCTAAGTTTCTCTTCAGATCCCCACCATGCTGGCGGTGGGGCTGAAGTCTATTCTTCAGACCTCCTCTGTTGGGAGAGCTTCCCAATAAACTTTCTGCCTGCAATCAATCAATCAATAAATAAATAAAATAAAATAGTAGTCTTGTATATTCCACAAAATAAATGTAAAAACACCAATGTAGTCATTTTGCTTGGTATTACAACCATTAGACACTGGGAAACCATTACACCACAAATGTTAAATTTGGCATGTTTTCTTAATTTAACAATAAGAATGACTTTTCTTAAAATTAGGCCCAGAATTAAAAAAAATAATTTCCAAGTAGTATCAAAGTAAAAAGTTAAATCTGGCCACATGTGCTCACATTCAGTACTTCATAAGTGAATCAAGTTGAGCAGGAAATTTCTGCACTTACACACTGAAAAAAAAAGAGAGAGAAATTTATATACTGAAGATCTTCAGTCTTAAATTTTCAAGTTGTATAATATCCTGAAGAACTTCCAGATTTTTACCTGTAGGCTAATGTGCCTTTTTTTCTCTTTTCATCCCAGTCAGAAAAGTCTTCCCTATAATATGGGCTTTACCATATTGATACCAATTTTTGGAGCCTTCCCAGAAGTTGAAATGTATACATTTGGATTGTTCCTGTGACCCCGAAACAGTTATATAGCTTAAATAATATATAATTAAAATCTAGGTTACCCCAAAACCTATCTCCTAAAATTTTTAAGTGCCTCAAGTGTTTAAATTAAAAGTAGGTAAATTTCCTAGGCTTCTAGTTTTCAAATTCTATATACAAGTACTCCCTCAAATTACTAATATACCATGACAGTTATATAAAACTTTGTGATTACTTTAAAATTTAAAATAACTTCTTATACTGAATACAGGAATATAATGACTACATTGAAGGACATTATAGCACTAACATTTTTAAAATTAGAGTAAATCTTTACAGTCACAGAATTCTAGAATTAAAAGGTTTCTTAGAAACCATTAATTCAACTGCTCATTTTTCAAAAAAGAAACTTGCCCAGAGGAATGCCCATGGTCACATAATTAAACTAGTGGTGACCTTATGAAGGCAAACTCCTAGTCCCATAATTCTTCCTCTTTTGAGAGGTAATATCTGAAACCCACTAAGTCATGCCCATGGAAAACCAAAATGATTCAAAGGAACTCTTTTTTCATTCTATCAATATTTTTTCAAAGCACAATTATATGGTATTATTAAAGTCAATCTTCTGACCTTGAACTTGAAGAAAAGCATTTAAAAATCAATGGTGTGTGTGTGTGTGTGTGTGTGTGTGTGTGTGTGGCTCCTGCGATTGAGTGCCCGCCTCCCACATGGGAGGTCCCAGGTTTGGTTCCTGGTGCCTCCTGAAAAACTGAGTTCTAAGCCCCCTCTCAATTAGAGGCAGAGTGGGCATCACTATCCCAGAATCCTCAGAATTGGGGAATGAACGATGGACTAGAGTAGACTCACTATTATTCTAGTAAAGACTTATTGTGATTCTAGCAATGGAAAAACTTTTATCATTGATGTGGAAGCAGTGGCGACTGGATGTTCTGAGGGGAGTGAGAGGGAAAAACAGTTGTAATATGGGAGCATTTTTGGGAGTTGGGAATTGTCCTGAATGACATTGTAATGACAGATACAGGCCATTATATATCTTGTCATAACTTACAAAGCTGTGCAGAAGAGAGTGCAAACTACAATGTAAACTACAATCCACACTCAGTGGCAATGCTCCAAATGTGTTCATCAATTTTAACAAATGTACCACACTAATGAAGGATGTTGTTAATGTGGGCAAATGTGGGAGGGACAGGGAGTGGGGCATATGGGAATCCCTTACATTTTTTATGTAACATTTATATAATCTAAGTATCTTTAAAAAAAATTAAAAGTATATTAAAAAATAGGTATACTATACCTATATGTGATATATATTTGTGTGTATACATATATATTTTCAAAAAAAAGCAAAATGAAAAAACCAACTCAGGGAAGCCGATATGGGTCAGTATTTAAGCACCGGCTTCCCACATATGAGGTCCCGGGTTCAATCTCTGGGCCCCAGTACCTCAAAAAAAAAAAAAAAGAAAAGAAAAGAAAAGAAAAGAAAAAATCAAGGAATATGACTGTGTCAGAAATAAGGAATACGGTTTTATCAGTAAGATCAATGCCCTATACTACCTTTTTTCTTCAGTATTATGAATTCTACCATTCAGAATAACGATACCAAAGCACTACGAGCGCTGAAATAAAGAATGACCAAAGAATCACCAACTTTCCAAAAGATTTAAATAAAAAAATGCAATTCTCAACCCCAGAAGTCAATTAACTAGCCTGATCTCTTAGACATTCCAATTTTTAGAAACTCTACACCAAGTTTAATGTCTTCTAAATACAAGCCCCCACCTTTCTGCTTAGAAAAAGACTATATAAAAAATAATAATAGGGAAGCGGCTGTGGCTCAATCAGTAGGGCTCCCGTTTACCATATGGGAGGCCCCGGGTTCGGTTAGCTGACCCAGCGAGCACAAGCAGCAAGGGGGGGATAAATGAACAAATAAATAAAATCTTAAAAAAATATAATAATAATAATAATAATAAAAGCAAAAGTTTTACACATTTACACATCCAACCACAGAACCAAATGGTGAAGAAGTGTGCATTTGCTAGCAAAAGAAAATGGAGACTTATAAAATAGCATAACATATACACAAGGTGGCAGTATTCTCCCATGATAAATATGATGTACAAATTCAGTAGGCTGCATTTCCCAATGCTTTTGTTTGCACAATTTTTAACTGAAATATTTACAATAGACTTACTAGTATGAAGACCATAAAGAGCTCCTTCTTTTGTTCTTTAAATAGGAAATTTTCACTTTTAAGTCTCTGTTCAGACATAGATGAATTATCAGATTACAATTAATCAAATAAAAATTGCAAGCATCCTGATATAAATGCATGGTTTGTTTACTACTAATAATAATATTTTCCTCTGTGAAAAAAAAAAGGAAAAACAACCTTTAGCCTGTTTTTATTCTAGTTATTTAGCTAAATGATAACCATATATATATATAAATAAAATTCCAATAATCAAAATTCTAATAAAAGATAATTTCACTATTCAGTTCAGATGAAAACCAACTGTTTTGTTTGTTTTATTGGAGCAGTTTTAGGGATAAAAACCAAATTTTGACTAATCTTTTCCAATTGGAGCAATGAAAAAAAAGATCATATTACCTCAGAGCTTTCAAAAAAACATAAAAACTGAAGAATGACACTTAAGCCACAGTGCTGGTTTCCTAATTAACCAACTTCAGTATCAGTTTAATTCAAATTAACCCTATATGTAGTACAATATGTAGAAGCCAAAAAAATTAATCCAAAAAAATTAAATAATAACCCATCAAGAATATTCTTGCTAATTCAAAAAACTTATTGAGATTGGTTCTGGGAAGATGGCATCAAAGTAGGCAGGCAAGGCTCAACTCTAAAGAAAAACAACAGATAGTCAAAAGCTGTCCAAGGGACCTGTTTTGGGGCTCAGCAGACAAGGACACTGCCATGCAACTCCCAGGAGGGTGAGGGACAGAGAAATGAAGAACCCAAAACAACAAACGTGAGTTACAAAGGACCCGCCATAGCCGGTAAGGGCTCCCCTCCTACACCCCCAAGATATTAAGCTGGGGTAAAACCTCCAGCTCACTGCAGCCAACTGAGAGGGGAACAGATGTCTTCCTCCCTGTCAGCTATTACAAGGGAAAAGGGAGGGGCAATCGAGGTGAATTTGGCCAGCAAAGCCCTCTTTGAATCTTGGCTCTGGCCAGATGAAAACACAGGAAAAGGGAGATTGAAAGAAACACCTCCGGGGAAAGGTGCACAGACAAGTACCATCTGCTACTCAGTCTGGAAACTGCACAGAGAAAAACTACTTTTCAAGATCTCTCTAAACCAGAATTCCAGAAGAAAATCTGTGCCCCATTAGCGAGTCCCTGGCCCGATTTTGATAGCTTACAGTGGGCAATTTTAAAAACTTAAAATAAGTTGAACCAAATATCAAAGAAGAGTTGTGAAAAGAAAAACAATAAGCAAGAGAAAGAAATTGGCCAACAGTAAATTCACCAATATATTCAGATGCCCAGACACCAGCAAAAAATTATAAGCCACACTAGGAAAAAGGAAGAGATGGCCCAGAGAAAGGAACAAACTAAATATCCTAAAGAGATAGAGGATTTAAGACAATTAATCAATGATATCACACAAATCTCTAAATCAATTTAAAGAAAATATGACAAAAGAAATAAAGGATATTAAGAAGACACTGGGTGAGCTAAAGAACAATTACAAAGCCTGCAAAGAAAAGTAACAGAGCTTATAGGAATGAAAGACATGATGGATGCAATTAAAAATATATTAGAAGCACATAGCACAGATTTGAATTGTTTGAAGACAGAAAAACTGGTTTTGAAGACAGAACATCTGAACTGGAAAAGAAAGGAGAAGAGAAAGAGAAAAGAATGAAAAAAATGGACGAGGGTCTCAGGGAATTGAATGACAATGCAAAACAAATAAACAAAGCACTGTCGGTGTCCCAGAAGGTGAAGAGAATGGAAAAGGGGCAGAAAGAATGACTGAAAACTTCCCAGCCTTTATAAAAGACATAAATATAAATAGCCAAGGATAGCACACCCCAAACAGAATAAATCCGAATAGATCTACCCCAAGACACCTACTATTCAGGATGAAAATATCAGAGATAGAAGATTCTGAAAGCAGCAAGAGAAAAGTAAGGCATCACATACAAGGGAAACTCGGTAAGATTAAGTGCCGACCTCTCATCAAAAACCATGGAGACCAGAAGAAAGTGGTATGATGTATTTAAGGTACTAAAACAGAAAAAGTGCCAGCCAAGAATTCTGTATCCGGCAAAACCATCCTTCAAAAATGAGGGTGAGTTCAAAGTCTTCACAGACAAACAAAAGCTGATAGAATATGTTACCAAAAGACAAGAATTATAAGAGATACTAAAGGGAGTGCTACAGCCTGAAGGGAAAAAACAAGGGCAAGAGAATTGGAGAAGAGTGTAAAAATGAAGACTATTCAAAAGTGTAAACTAAAGGATAAGAAGACAGCTAATAAAACGATATCAAAGGTGAAGGACAAAATGGAAGAAGTAACAGTAATAAGTTACTGTTATTATTGTTAACAGTAATAACATTGACTGTTAACTCCTTGAACTCCTCAATCAAAAGACAGAGACTGATAGAATGGATTTTAAAAAATGAGCCATCTATATGCTGTCTACAAAAGACTCACCTCAAATGTAAGGACATAACCAGGTTAAAAGTGAAAGGTTAGAAAAAGATATTCCATGCAAATAGTAACAAAAAAGAGCTGGAGTAGCAATAAAATATTGGACAAAATAGATTTTAAATGCAAAACTGTTGTAAGGAATGAAGAAGGTAATTATATATTAATAAAAGGGGCAACTCACCTTTTATTAACAGACATCTATACCGCATTGCACCCCAAAGCAGCAGGATATACTTTCTTTTTAAGTGCTCAGGGATCCTTCTCCAAGATAGACATATGTTGGGTCACTAGACAAGCCTCAATAAATTTTAAAAGACTAAAATTATACAAAATACTTTCTCTTTTCATAACAGATGAAGCTGGAAATCAATAATGGATGGAAAAAGTGAAAATTCATAAATATATGCAGATTAAACAGCACAGTCTTAAATAATCAGTGGGTCAAAGAAGAAATTGCAAGAGAATTCAGCAAATATCTTGAGACAAATAAAAACGAGAACACAACATATCAAAACCTATGGCACACCAAGGAAGTGCTGAGAGGGAAATTTATAGCCCTCAGTGTTTCCATTAAAAAAGAAGAAAGAGCTAAAATGGAAGATCTAATTGCACACCTGGAGGAACTAGAAAAATAGCAAACTAATCCCAAACCAAGCTGAAGGAAAGAAAGAGTAAAGATCAGAGCTGAAATAAATGAAGTCAAGAACAAAAAAACAATAGAATAAAAAAACCAAAAGCTGGTTCTTTTAGAAAATCAACAAAATCGAAAAAACATTAGCTAGAACTACAAACACGCAAATAAATAAGAAACAAGAGGGGGGACATTACCAATGATCCTGCAAAAATAAGAGAGATCGTAAGAGGATACTATGAAAAACTGTATGCCAAAAAATTACATAATTTAGAGGAGATAGACAAATTCCTAGAAACACATGAACCATCCACACTGTTCCTAAAAAAACACAAGACCTCAACAAACCAATCACAAGTGAAGAAATTGAAACAGTCATCAAAAACACTCCCAAGATGAAAAGCCTAGAACCAGATGGCTTCACCGGTATATTTACCAATCACTCAAAAGCGATCTAATAACAATCTTGCCCAAGCTCTTCCAAAAAACTGAACAGGAAAGAACGTTACCTAACACATTCTATGAAGCCAACATCCCCGTAATACCAAAACCAGATTAAAGATACTATAGAAAAAAAAAAAAATCACAGAACAGTATCTCTAATGAATATGATACAAAAATCCTCAACAAAATACTTGCAAGCCAAATTCAAAAGCACATTACAAGAATTATACCCCACAATCAAGTGGGTTTTATCACAGGTATACAAGCGTAGTTCGACACAAGAAAATCAATTAGTGTAATAAATCACACTGAAAAATTGAAGAAGAAAAATCACATAATCATCTCGATCGATGCAGAAAAGGCATTTGACAAAATACAGCACCCTCTCTTGATAAACCACTCCAAAAGATAGGAATGGTAAAGTGCATATATGAAAAACCTAAAGTTAGCATTGTACTCAGTGGTGAAGGACTGAAAGCATTCCCTTTGATATCAGAAACAAGTCAAGGATGCCCACTATCACCATTGTTGTTCAATATTGTGCTAGAGGTTCTACCTAGAGCAATTAGTCTAGATAAAGAAATAAAACGCACCCAAATAGGAAAGGGAGAAACAAAACTTCCACTATTCGCTGATGATATGATCCTATCTCTAGAATCCCCTGAAAAATCCACAAAAAAGCTACAAGAACTAATAGACGAGTTCAGCAAAGTGGTGGGATACAAGATTAATACATAAAAATCAATACTGTTTCTTATACACTACTGATGTGCAATCTGAGGAGAAAATCAGAAAAAAAAATTCCATTTATAATAGCGACTAAAAGGGTCAAATATTTAGGAATAAACTTAACCAAGGACATAAAGACCCTGCATTCAGAAAACTACAAAACATTGCTAAAAGAAACTGAAGAAATCTTAAATAAATGGAAGGACATTTCATGTTCAGGGATTGGAAGACTAAATATTGTTAAAATGTCAATTCTACCCAAACTGATTTACAGGTTCAACACAATCCCAATAAAAATCCCAACAGCCATTTTTGCAGAAATGGAAAAACCAAATATCAAATATATTTGGAAGGGTAAGGGGCCCCAAATAGCCAAAAATGTCTCTGAAAGAAGAACGAAGATGGAGGACTTTCACGTCCTGACTTTAAAGCATATTACTTAGTGACAGTGGTAAAAACAGCTTGGTACTGTCATTAAGACAAACAGATTAACCAATAGAACCAAATCGAGAATTCAGAAACAGACCCTCACATCTACAGTCAAGTCATTTTTGACAATACTCTCAAGCCCTCCCAGCTAGGCCAGAACAGTATATTCAACAAATGGTGCTGGGAGAACTGGATATCCATATCCAAAAGAAAGAAAGAGAACCCCTATCTCACACTTTATACAAAAATTAAGTCAAAATGGATCAAGGATCTAAATAAAAAAGCGACAACCATAAAACTCCTAGAAGACAATGCAGGAAAACATCTTCAAGATCTTGTAGTAGGCAGTAGTTTCTTAAACCTTACAGCCAAAGCACAAGCAACAAAAGAAAAAATAGACAAATGGGATCTCCTCAAGATTAAACACTTTGGCACCTCAAAGGACTTTGTCAAAAGGATGAAAAGGCAGCCAACTAAATGGGAGAAAATATTTGGCAATCACATATCCAATAAGAGTTTAATATCCATGAGATATAAAGAGACACTACAACTCAACAATAAAAAGACAAATGACCTGATTAAAAATGGGCAAAAGAGCTGTGAACAAGCAAGATGGCGGCAGAGTAAGGAGCTCCTAGAGTCAGCTCATGCTACCGGGCAGTTAGTAATCACCCAGAGGTACCTAAAGCACCTGTTTGAGGGTTCCAGGAGACCAGAAGAGCATTGGAAGGAGGAGGCTGCCCATCTGCCAAGAAGATTCCTAAGTAGAGCACTCCACGCTGCAGAGGCCAGCACCCATCCTCCACTGGCGGGCCAAGCCGCCTCGGGAGCTATTCCGTGGCTGGAATTGGAAACCTCCATTTCCTAAAAACAGGGGAGGAAGAGACGGCTGGGAACCAACTTCAGCTACTGATTAGTAAATTTGGCGGCCTAAAGTATAATCCTAAGAAAAGCTAAAGTTTGAACTTGTCCAAGTCAGAAAGAGGCCAGTAGCCTCTATTTTAACTCCACCCCCACAGGAGGGAAAGCGGGGCTGATAGAAAATCACAGTGTTGGTAGGGACTGGCTTCTATCTACATCAGATTGCAGTTGTAGCCTAAGCCCCAGACCCACCTCCGGCAGGAGGAAGCTGAGGGGACCTGAGCCAGCCTCTCCAGGAAACTACAGTCCATGCCATGGAGGCCGGTGATCATCCTACTCTGGTGGCACAAGCCGCCTCAGGAGCTAGTCTGTGGTTGGAGCTGGAAACTCCATTTCCCAAAAACAGGGGAGGAAGAGACGGTTGACTACCCACTTCACCTACTGGTTAGTAAATTCAGCTGGCTAAAGTATAACCCTAAAAATAGCTAAAGTTTGAACCTATCCAAGATAGAAAGAGGCCAGTAGCCACCATTTTTACTTCCCCCCTGGCATGAGGGGAAATGGGGCTGAATGAAAATCATAGTGACAGTAGGGACTGGCTTCTTTCTACCCATATCAGACTGCAGCCCTACCCTAGGCTTCAGCCCCACCTCTGGCAGGGAGGAAGCTGCCGGGACCTGCACCAACCTCTCTGGGTAACTGCAGGTACAATCCACTGGCACAGACAAAATAGTCAAAAGTTTACCAGGGCAACTGCATTTATTTTGGACCCAAATGGCATAGGCTGCTACCCACACCTGCAGCTCCATCTCCGTCCCACGCAGGGGACGAAGGGCGTGCCTTCATCAGTCTCTCCAGGCAACTACAGTCTAGGCCTCCATGACTTTGATTATTACACATGGCTGTGGCTCTGTCCCTACCTGTGGCAAATGAGAAGGGTGGGAGATGCTTCAATCGGTCCCTCGGGCAATGCAGGCAGCTTGAGCTCCACAACTTAGTGCACCAACTACATCCTTGGCTCCTACTACACAACCAGCAAGGGAGAAAGGCAAAGAAAGCCCTAATCTAAAGAGAGAAACTGTGCCCAGAATAAATACATCTAGTAAGCCAGATGCCAAGACACCAACAAAAAACTACAACCCATACCAAGAAATAGGAAGATATGGCCCAGTTAAAGGAACAAGATAAGCCTCCAGATGACATAAAGGAGTTGAGACAACCAATCATAGGTGTTCAAACAAATCTCCTTAATAAATTCAATGAGATGGTGTAGCAGTTTGATATAGTTATGAATTCCAAAAATAGATATTGGATTATGCTTAAAAACTGCTCTGTCCGCTGGGCATGATTAAGTTACGATTAGGGATTTGATTGGGCCAAGTCAGTAGGGTGTTGAGCCCTGCCCCTTGGTGGGTGAGGTCTCAAAGATAAAAGACATGGCAAAGGACAGAGTTGGGGTAGTAGTTTTGATGTTGGAGTTTTGATAAGGAAGGAGAGAAGGCCCTGGGAAAAGAGATGGGCCATTCAGCTGACAGTTTACAGCTAGCCTTGTGGAGAAAGGCAAAGCCTTAGAGAGCCTCAGAGTCTACAGCTGACCTTGTGGAGGAAACAGAGGTGCTGAGCCCAAAGAGAAACGGAGCCCCGGGAAGAAAGGAACCCAAGAAGCCTGAACCCTGGCAAATGTCAGCAGTTGTCTTGCTCCAACATGTGGCAACAGACTTTGGTAAAGGAAGAAACTTATGCTTTATGACCTGGTAACTCTAAGTTTCTACCTCAAATAAACACCCTTTATAAAGACCAACCAATTTCTGGTATTTTGCATCAGCACCCCTTTGGCTGACTAATACAGATGGCTAAAGAGATTAACGATATTAAGAAGATACTGGATGAGTACAAAGAAGAATGTGAAAACATACATAGAAAAATAGCATATTTTACAGGAATGAAAGGCACAATAAATGAAATTAAAAATACACTGGACTCATATAACAGCAGATTTGAGGAGGCAGAAAAAAGGACTGGTGAGCTTGAAGACATGGCCTCTGAAAGTGAACATACAAAAGAACAGACGAAGAAAGAATGGAAAAAATTAAACAAGATCTCAGGGAACTAAATGACAGCAAGAGATGTGCAAACATACATGTCATGGGTGTCCCAGAAGGAGAAGAGAAGGGAAAAGGGGCAGAAGGAAGAGTTGAAGAAATAATGGGAGAAAATTTCCCAACCCTAATGAAGGACATAGATATCCGTGTCCAAGAAGCACAACATACTCCCATCTGAATAAATCCAAACAGACCTACTCTCAGATATATACTAATCAGAATATCAAATGTCTAAGACAAAGAGAGAATTCTGAGAGCAGCAAGAGAAAAGCAATGCATCACATATAAGAGATATCCAATAAGTACCGATTTCTGATCAGAAACCATGGAGGCAAGAAGACAGTGGAATGATATATTTAAGATACTGCAAGAGAAAAACTTCTAGCCAAGAATCTTATATCCGGCAAGACTGTCTTTCAAAAATGAGGGCGAGTTTAGAATATTCACAGATGAACAGAAACTGAGAGAGTTCGTAACCAAGAGACCAGCTTTGCAGGAAATACTAAAGGCTGTGCTACAGACTGAAAAGACAGGAGAGAGAAGCCTGGAAGAGAGTCTACAAATGAAGATTATATCAGTAAAAGTAACTATAAATCTGAAAAGAGTGGTGAAAATAAGATACACCAGATAAAACCCAAAGGTCAAAATGGGTGAAATAAGAACTGCATTTACAGTAATAGCATTGGATGTTATTGGATTAAACTCCCCAATCAAAAGACACAGACTGGAGGAATGGATAAGAAAATATGAGCCATCTATATGCTGTCTGCAAAAGACCCACCTTAGCCCCAAAGATACCAATAGATTGAAAGTGAAAGCCTGGAAAAAGACATTCCACGCAAGCAGTAATTAAAAAAAAAAAAAAAGCCGGTGTAGCTTTACTTATATCAGATTAAATAGACTTTAAAAGACACTAGTAGGGAAGCAGATGTGGCTCAATCAGTAGGGCTCCCGTTTACCATATGGGAGGCCCGGGGTTCGATTCCCGGGGCCTCCTGGTGAAGGCAAGCCAGCCCACGTGGCGCGGTGAGCTGACACAGCAGGACGACCCAGCAAGGGGAGACAAGCAGCAAGGGGGGGATAAATGAATAAATAAATAAAATCTTAAAAAAAAAAAAAAGACACTAGTAATGCGCAATCTGAGGAGACAATCGGGTAAAAAAAAACTCCATTTACAACAGCGACTAAAAGAATCAAATATTTATGAATAAACTTAACCAAGGATGTAAAGCACTTGTATTCAGAAAACGACACTGCATTGTTTAAAGAAATCAAAAAAGACCTAAATAATTGGAAGAACATTGTATGCCTATGGATTGGAGGGCTAAATAGCATTAAGATGTCAATTCTACTCAAATTGATACAGAGTCAATGCGATTCCAATAAAAATTCCACCAGCATTTTATAAAGAAATGGAAAACACGATTACCCAAATTTATTTGGTAGGGTAAAGGGTCCTGAATAGCCAGAAACATCTTAAAAAGGAAAAGCAAAGTTGGAGGACTCTCACTTCCAGACTTTAAATTGTATTACCTAGCTTCCGTGGTAAAACAGTATGGTACTGGCATAAAGACAGACACATAGACCAATGGAACCAAACTGATGGTTCAGAAACAGACTCTCACATCTACGGTCAAGTGATTTTTGGCAAGCCTGTCAAAATCACCCAGCTCAGGCAGAACAGTCCATTCAACAAATGGTGCTGGGAAAACTGGATATCCATAGTCAAAAGAAAGAAAGAGGACCCCTATATAAAATTACACCTTACATAAAAATTAACTAAAATGGATCAAACACCTAAATATAAAAGCAAGAACCATAAAGCTTCTAGAAGAAAATGTAGGAAAACATCTTCAAGACCTGGTAGTAGGTGGTAGATTCTTAAATGAGATAAAAGGAGGACTGAGGACTACTGATGCTTAATGTATATAGAAGTTTTAATTAACTTTACTGTAAAAGTGTAGAAATGGATAGAGTTGATGGTAACACATTATAGTGAGTAACAGACAAGTTTATAAATGGGAATGTGGCTGGAAAGGGTAGTCTAGGGATGTAAATGTCAATTGAAAGAAAGCTAGAGACTAATCTAGGGACTGAATAACACAGTAAACCCGGAAGTGGATGAGAATTGTGGTTGATGGTACAGTTGCAACAGTGTTCTTTGTGAGCTAGAGCAGATGTATGCCACTATTTCAGGGTGGTGGGAATATGGAGAAGCTTGGGAAAAATACAACTGCAGTGACCTATGGACTGTGGTTAACAGGAATACTGTAATATTCATGCATCTATGCCAAAGATATACTGTGTTGATAATGGTGGAGTATGGAAAAAGTGTGCCAAATGTATGCCATGTACCATGGTTAGTGGTAATACTCTGATGATATTATCTCATAATCTGTAACAAATGTTCCACCATGGTATGGTGTGTTGATGGAGGGGTGTTGTATGAGAATTCTGCACATGTTCATGATTGTTTTGTAAGTTCACAATTTCTGCGGTAAAAATATATTTTAAAAAGTAATAATAGTTTGGGGTGGGGGAAAAATACACCAAATATAAGATATGGGCTATAGTTAGTAGTAAGATTTTGATGATATTCTTTCATAATTGTTGTACTGTCTAACAACAATACAAGGTGTTGGTGGTAGTTTGATGTATGGGACCCCTGTATGATGTTAAGTACGTTTGCTTTGTAAGTTCACAACTTTTACTATACACTTATTGTTTATGTATGTTCATGTATGAATAATATAAATAATAACAATAACAGGGTGGGTTGGGGGGGGAAATACACCAAATGTAAGATACTTTGGTTAGTAGTAATATTTTGACAATGCTCTTTCATCACTTGTTAAAAATGTTACACAAGGGGTCGGATGTGGCTCAACTGGTTGGGCGTCCGTCTCCCATATGGAGGGACCCGGGTTCGATACCCAGGACCTCCCAGTAAAAAAAAAAAAAAAAAAAAAAAAAAAAAAAGTTACACAACAATGCAAGGTATTGGTGGTAGGGTGAGGTATGAGAGCCCTGTATGATGTTATGCATGCTTGTTTTGTAAGTTCACAACTTTTACTACACTCTTATTATGTATGAGTGATATACTTCAATAAATTTTTTTTTGAAAATTTTAATGGGCAAAAGACTTGAGAAGAAAATTGTCCAAAGAAGAAATACAAATGGCAAAGAAACACTTGAAAAAATGTTCAACATCACTGGTGATTAGGGAAATGCAAACCAAAACTCCAATAAGAGGGGAGTGGGTGTAGCTTAGTGGTTTAGCGCCTGCTTCCCATGTACAAAGTCCCAGGTTTAATCTCCAGTACCACCTGAAAAATAAAAAAATTTAAAAACCTACAGTGAGATGTAATTTCACACCTATTTTGACTGGCCACTATTAAAAAGCCAGAAAACTGTAAATGTTGGAGAGGATGTGGAGAGATAAGAATGCTTATTGATTGTTGGTAGAAATGTAGAACAGTACAGCCGCTGTAGAGGATTGTTTGGCAGTTCCTAAGGAAGTTGAATATAGACTTGCCATGTGACCTCACAATACCATTACTAGGTATATACCCAGAAGAATTGAGAGCAGTGATACAAATAGACATCTGCACACCGATATTCATTACGGTGTTATTCACGATTGTCAAAAGTTGGAAACAACCCAGGAGTCCATCAACTGATGAACGGATAAACAAATTGTGGTGTATACACAATGGAATATTATGCAGTGGTAAGAAGAAATGAGTTCATGAAGCATATGACAACATGGATGAACCTGGAGGACATTCATTATGTTGAGTGAAGCAAGCCAGACACAAAAGGACAAATACCATATGATTGCACTATTATGAACTAAATATATTATGTAAACTAATGGAGTTAATAAATTGAATATAAGTCACCAGAAAATAGAATGAGGGGAAAGAATGGAAAGCTGAGGGTTAATCTGCACAGAACTGGTAAAAAGGTTGTTTGTAAATCTTTAGAAATGAATAGAAATGGTGAAAGCACATTATAGTGTATGTAAGTAGCAGAGCTATTATATAGATATGACAGTAGTTGAAAGGGTAAGTCTAAGGTCATGTATATTACTAGAAGGAAAGCCAAAAATATAACATGGGACTGTATAACACAGTAAAGCCTCATGTAAAATATGAATATGGGTGATATTGCATATATGACTTTTTACACACTATAAATACAAATATACTAGAGAGAAGGAAACAAAATAGCAGCTATGTACTGCAGAGGAAGCATAGAGAAATTGAGAGGTGATGAGTTTTGTTTTTTATTATTATTATTGGAATAATGAAAATGCTCTAAAAATGACTGAAGTGATGAATGCACAACTATGTGATTATACTGAATACCACTGATTTTACACTTTGGATGGATTTATGCTTTATTAATATGTATCAATAAAATTTATGTTAAAAAAATATAAAATATGGGGAGCAGGTATAGCTCAATTGTTCAGTGCCTGCTTCACATGTACAAGGTCACAGATTCAATCCCCAGTGCCTCCTAAAAGAAAAATAAAATAAATAAAATAAAAATTAAATTGAAAAATAGAAACTTATCTGATTGTGTTCTTAATTACTTCAAGATCCAGATAACCTAAAGAAAATCATGAAAGTGAAGTAAAACTAACAGCAATGAGGAAAGAAATGATACCAAGATATGATCAATAAAAACAAATATTTCCCTGAAAACATATGCTACAGAAAATTCCTATATATAAAATAAAATGCCTACTGGGCTTTTTTATTTGAAAACATTGAAGCTGAGTTCCCATTAGAAATATAAAGGCCTAATGGGGAGAAGGGGGCTTTAGACTTTTTTTTAATTCTAAATTTAACTAATAATGTATATGCTTAAAATTAAATTTAAGAAATATGTTCATATCTAACCTACAATTCCTAGAAAATTATTTTTCTAAAAACTCAATGGGAAAACTGTAAATCAATCCACAAGGCTTACCACCTCAATCTGGCAGTCCAACTACTTTCTTTTCAAATAGCATAGTTAAGTGCAATAATTTATGAGTCCTATAAGAAAACACCCTTACAAAAAAGAATACAAAATCAAATAAAAGACATGTATATATTGTCTCCACTCAATTAACAATGCTTACAAAATCTCTTGTTTCCAAGATTGCTATAATATTTGACTCAAAAAACAGATGAAGGCCATCAGGCTTTGATAGCTTGACACCATCAAACATTTGAATCATACAATATTTCCTCTTGCCCTGATCTGAAACTCACCAAGCTATCTTTTACTCTTTGGTTTCCAACAGAGAAACAGGTCGTCTGAATTGGCTAGGCAGCTCAGCAATTTTATTTTTCATTCTGAACTGGCATTCTAATTAACTTTGGTCATTGGTGAGGATAGTTAACTTGCATTAGACTACCTGAATATAAATATGATTGACTTCAGGATCCTGACAAGATCAGGTTTCTGGAGTCAACAAGGGAACAGCCCTGCTCTCTAGACAGTGAACGATCTCCTGGCAAAATCTTCATGTTACCAAGCAACACGTAAAACTTCATCATAAAATTCAATCTTCTCTCAATATCCCCACTATAAAGTTTTACAGCTTGAGTTGCCAAAAAAAAATTGGTGGCTCTTTGATCAATTTTCTAATTCTTGCCAAAGTGACAGTATTAAGTGGCCTAAAGAAGAGATTTAAGAACATATAAAGTTGTTAGATATAACATGGAGAATAGGAACTTACATGCACTACTGGCAACCACTGCACTGAATAATCATGTACTAAGTTTTCATAGGTAATGCCAATTCCATAGCCCAATTATACAACTCCTGGGTATATACTCCAGAGAATTCCTATAGAGGTCCATAAAAGAACATGTTTGATTTGCTTCACCCTTGAATCTCAGTGCAGTTTCTCTATGTTCCAAGAAAACAATTTCTTCAGATATGCAGAAATTCCAGGGTAGTTGGTTATAAAACTCATTGTTGGGCTTCTGATCAAGCTCTGCAAGTTTTTGGTTTTTGTTTTTGATTTTTTATGGAATCCCATTAAGAATGAGCCAACTACAAACATACAGCAAACCAAATACATATTTAATTCTCTACAGCCAACTTTTTCTAATTTTCAAGAACGTGCCACTTCAAATAAACTTTAAAAGCCTGAATTCAAGGGTCAAAAATTGTGTCCCAAAGGTCCAACTCCTAATACCACATTCTTGGTATAATATAAGAGTTAAATAGGGGCTGAAGTCTCTCTTTAGACCCCCGCCATGCCGGCAGGGGAGCTGAAGTCTATCTATTCTTCAGACCCCATCCATTAGGAGAGCTTCCCAATAAACTTTCTGCCTGCAAATATATATATATAAAAGAGCTAAATAAATTTTGCTATGAATAAATAAATGAAAGAAAAAGGAATGTACAGGCACAAGTAAGGAGATAAAGAAGGAAGACTAGGAGCAAGTAAGGCAAGGCCAACTTTACACACTGGCAGAATAAATCTGGCACTCACTACTCACAAAAGTCTCATTGGGTGCCTCCTCTTACTTCCAAACTTCTCTTCCGTACTACCAAATTCTACCAGTTAGAAATTCATTATTGTTTGAATAGCTTCTTTGAAATGGAAATATAGACTGTCATTCTTAGCTGTATTCTAAATATTTGTGCTAGAGTAGGCATGCACACACATACACAATCCAACAAGCTTGGCATCTGCCATTCTGAAGGCCTGGAAAAGGCTCAACCATTCTTCTTTCCTTTACACTCATGTGTAATGAGGAAAACAGTCCAAATTGGTATCAGGGAGTGCCTTAGCAAAAAAAGAAAAAAAGAACAAGGATGTATACTCCCCTTGACCATTCCAGTTCCCTGGATTATACTTTAAACTTCATGATTTGTTCCCTCCACTGTCCATTTGTAATTCAAGTGATGTAACAATTTAGCAACCAATCCCAGACCTTCTCTACCACTAAGTGGAAAAATGCTAATTCATTTTCATTAATTCCTCCCTGCTTTCTAGAAACTGGAAGAATTTATCAAAATCTTATTATACTGACCAATCTGTAAGTGATCAACCATTTCTGGTACTGCCTTGCATTTCTTCAGAAACTATAAAACTGCCCTCCCCTCCAACAAATATATATGTCTCAAAAAATCTGCAAGTCATTTTACCACAGAAACCCAGCCTCTGAGTTCCCTTTCCTAGCTGTCATCCAGGGTAAAGACCACCAATAATACCCTTGGCAAGACCCTAAAAAACCAAGATTGAAAGCCATACCCGCTTGATATACATAGCATTCTTGCTGTAACAAGTGTTTCTATTATAATAAGCAGCTTCAGGTGCCACCACTGCAGCCCCTTCTACTGTAAGTAACAGAGAGTTGAATAGTTGAGATCGTTCCTTTTGTTTCTAGCAAACCCTCAGAAAAAATAAATTCCACAAAGTTTTGGGGAGACAAATATATATAAAAATCAGCACCCAAAAAAAGAAAATCAGCACCCAATCACAACAGAGGTTCTCAAACTTCCTGGAAGTATAAAAATCCCCATGAGTACTTATTTTAAAAGCAGAGTCCTGAGTGTCACTGTAGACCCTGCCAATGATTAGAATCTCTGGCAGTGGGGGCTCAGAATCTACATTTTAAACAAGCACGTCCAGGAAATTCTGATGCAGGCCTTCCACAGATCACACCTGAGTAAGCACTGCCTTTAGACATGAGGAAAAGTTGAGAACAAAAGCCTCATGTGTTGAATAGCCACCAAGGGATAGAGAGCCTTAAGGTAAATGGTTGAAAATCAAGTTGTTTGTATTCAAATCTTACCAAAATCAGGAGGGGACTAGAACTGAGAGAAAGAAAAAGAAAACGAAAAACTTTAAACTCATTGCACTGTAGTAGAGGATGGGCCTGAGTAGAGTTACCCAAAAAAGTAATCAGTAGCAAGATGGCAATGTGGGGACACTCACCTGTGGGAAACAGGGGACAAGGGATAACAGGAGATGGAGACTGGTTACATGAGAGGGAAGGTAGCAAAGGTCTATATCCGAATTTTACAAAGGACCATCCTGGAAAGAGGATACGGATATAATATTTTATGATCCAGAGGTTAGGAAACTTGATCCAAAGTTTAGAAAATGTGATCTGGTATGTGGTCACTAAAGCCACATACCAAGTCACCAAGTAAAGTTTCAAATGAGAAATGGCACAACAATAACCATCAGGTGTGTGATACTGACAAATCAGCCTAACATGCTGTACTAGAAATTGCTGTTACTCTTCCCTCTTTGGTTTACTTCCCTTCCTCCCTAACGTATAAAGTGATATTTATTAGAAATTTGTTTTTACTATTAAAATGTCACTGTGGCCAACTGAAAAAAATTGGAATCAGACTGTATACTTTATGTCAATGTTAAATTTCTTGAACTGTTTAGCTGTACTTAAGGTGGTTCTCAGGAAATGCACCTAGAAGTGTTCTGTTAGAGGAACATGACACATGCAATCTATTCTCAAATGATTAAATAATACAAAGACAGGCAGACAGAATGATATCATGAATGTCACAAAATGCTAAAAGTTGTTAAATCTGATTATCTGGGTGAAGGGATATCTTGGAGTTCTATGTAATGTTTTTTTATTACTTTTGCACCTTTCCTATAAGTTTGAAGTTATTTCAAAATAGAAAGTTTTTTTTGAAAACTATACTGTAAATCACTGACAATGTTTAGTTGCTATATTTTGCTATCTGCATAACAGTTATAACAATGCTAACAACCAAAAAAAAAAAAGGAGGGGGAGTTAATATGGGGTGGGGAAGCGGGGGTGGTTTGGTATCTGGGAGTCTCCGGCACTCCGTGTGTGACTTTGCTGTGACCTAAAACTTCTTTGAAAATTAAATGAAAAATTGGGAGACAATGGGGATTGAGAGGAGGAAGGTGTCATGGCACACCAGACATCCGATAACACAGTGATAAAGGGAAGGAAAAAAGAAAAGAGAAAGGAAAAAAAATGAATATATATATATATATATTTTAAAGGCATTTCCTTTGCTTTTTTGCCCATTTTTTGAATGTCCCAATCCACTAATTATATTTTATTTTGTTTTGTTCTTTGT
>JAKSZT010053928.1:975547-1041061 GCA_026826555.1 Tolypeutes matacus
GAACCCAGGTACCTCCATATGGTAGACGGACGCCCAACCATTTGAGCCACATCCGCCCCCTGGGATACTATATCTTAATCTAATTTCTGATAAAATAGATGTGCTCACATTGTGAAAATTCATTAAGCTGTACAATTATGATTTGTCATTTTATTATGCAATAAATTACATAATATTTCAAAACAGTTTAACAAAAAATTCTAAGTACATATACAAATACTTATTCAATAAGCTTTTTTTTTTTTTTTTTTTTTTTTTACCAGGAGGTCCCGGGGATCGAACCCGGGTCCCTCCATGTGGGAGACGGACGCCCAACCAGTTGAGCCACATCTGACCCCCTTATTCAATAAGCTTTTAATCCACCCAAAAATTATCTCAGGACCACCATGAATTATCTCAGAACTATCAGAACTATGTGTACTACATTTGGGAAATACTAACATAGCCAAAGAAAACGAAGGGGAAGGGCGGGGCATGTTCCTATAATTCTGGTATAAAGATAGAATATATAGCAGATATCAAGGAAATAAGTGCTAGGCCTAGAAAGGCTGATTAGGACAAACCCTGTAGGATTTTATCAAGGATACTATGCATGTATTTCAATACAAAATGGGGATAATACATGCTAATGATGCAAGTGATACAGGACTGCTTACCTACCATAAAGTTTTTGGCCCTTCCCTTAATTCTTCCAAAAACATTCTAGCAATGCCTCCATTCCCTGGCCTCCAGTTTCCAATGTGGAGAGACTTCAGCAAGGTTAACACTCCTGGCCTCTTCCCAACCCACACACTCACTCTTCCTCACGGGAGATGGAGTGATTTATCTGGTTAGTGAATTCAGTAAGAAGGCACCAATCCCCTGGGATCAGCTCCTTCTCTCACTTCAGAATTTACCCAGTACAGAGAGGTTATAATCTCTCTATGCCATGCGTTAGGCTTACTGGTGCTGGCTCTTCCCCTAAAGGGGAGGCTATCTGTGGTCCACCACTGCCTGTGATTGAGTCTATCTAATTCAGGTAGTCCAGATCTAGGCTTGTTCTCCAAAGCTTTATCAAATAGGGCTGACGTTTTTAATCTCCATCTATGTGTATCCTGTCCTACTTAAGTGATTCTGAACTTGGATGTTAGGAAAGGGATATGATTAAATATTATCCCTAAAGCTTAACAAATAAAGTACTAATGCAGGGAGGGTGATTACTACTTTATGCCGAATGAATAGACTGTACTCACGATCCTTTGATTAGGTTTGAGTTTGAAATTAACATACCAATCTGTTGACTAGAAGTTATCTTCTCAATAGCAAAGAAATAATAAAGCCAAAAGGAGTCATCTTTGCTTAGCACTTTAACTTTTAAAGTGTTCCATAAATTATCTCATCTGACTACAGCAGCACTCCATTTCTCTGCAGCCTAAAAATGGAACACTTAGTTTATTCCTAGATACTTTTATTAAGTGATATTCTATTGCTAGGTGCCATCATCCAGGGTTATGAAAGGGAAGGAATGATGCTAATAACACAAATCACCAAATGATTCCAAAATAATTGACATGCAGTCATACTCATACCTTATTGGATATACACTCTGGCTCCTTCTTGCACAATCATTTGCTGTCCCTTTAGGCTTAGCTCTTATGCTGGCAACCTGAGGCCTTGGCCCAGCTAAACAGTAGAAAGTGGAAGGCATACCTAGATTCACCATGAAAAATACTACATAGCTCACACACTAAGGAAGCTTCTGATGTTGCATCTAATACAAGTTTTTGTGTTCCTTCATTCTTTGATTCAAACTTCAAAGTATTTGTACAGGACCAGATTTTACCACTAGCCACCTAACATGAACCTAACATGAACTAAAGACCAAGGCTTCCTACAGCTGTAGCCTATTCCATTAGTGGGTTTTAGGTGTACTCTGAGGCCTTCCAGCCTTGGAGCAGCCACATAGCGACCCCCAGGCCATGGGCAGCCTCATTCACTACAAGGCTTACAAATGTTGCTATTTTTTTTCTCGGAATGCTGTAGAAAAAGGTCCCTAAATCCAACCATAAGGAAAGCCTGTCTTACCTTAGGTATAAGTGTGTGAACCTGCATATAAATGTACAATCACACACAAACACATATAAATGAACAGATATAAAAGTACATGAAACCATTTGGAAAAAAAAAAAAGGTTTTATATCCAATTACAGCTAATATAACATCAGGTGAGGAACACTTTTTCTGTCAAGAACACTTTTTCTCCTTTGGCAGGCTACTTCCAACACAAAATCAGATAACATTTGCTAGGGAAAATCTTCACCCTAATAAACAAATACCAAGAACTAGGTTAAGGGAAGCGGCTGTGGCTCAATCAGTAGGGCTCCCGTTTACCATATGGGAGGCCCCGGGTTCGGTTCCCGGGGCTTCCTGGTGAGGGAAAGCCCACCCGCACGGCGTGGTTGGCTGACCCAGTGAGCACAAGCAGCAAGGGGGGGATAAATGAATAAATAAATAGAATCTTTAAAAAAAAAAAAAAAACTGGGTTAAGTGACCATGTGCTATAGTTATTAGCTAAATTTCTTATCACATTGTATCATAACTTTGCCATTAGCTCCTTAAGAGTAAATACTGCATTTTAAAATCTCTATATTGCTAGTAAAGTGTATAGGCTGTAGTGTAAGGACTCAAATATTTAATGGAGAAATGGATTAATTCATCAGAAGCATTACAGCTTAAGAACTTGGGCCCAGTAATCACTTTTGTCTGGTTTCAAATTGTAACCTCACTATAGTATATTAGCAAAGCTTTATAATCTTTTATTATTATTTTATTTTTTCATCTGTACAATGGGAGAAAACTGCACCTAATGCATGGTTTCAGGAGTAATAAAAGAAATAATGCACTTGGACAATCTCAGGCACATAGAAAGTACATATTGGGAAGCAGGATGTGGCTCAAGCAACTGAGCTCCCGCCTACCACATGGGAGGTTCCGGTTAGGTTCCAGTTTGGTTCCAGTTTCCCGTGCCTCCTAAAGAAGATGAGCAAGACAGTGAGCTGACAAGACACATTGGTGCAGCAGGCTGGTGCAACAAGAGACACAAGAAGGAAAAACATAATGAGAGACACAAAAAAGAGGGAGTGGAGGTGGCTCACGCGATTAGGCACTTCCCTCCCACACGGGAGGTCCCGGTTGGGTTTGGGGTGCCTCCTCAAAGGAAGATGAGCACACAAGAAACAGACACAGCAAATGCAAAACAACAACATGGGGGTGGGGAGAAATGAAAAATTAAATCTTAAAAAAAAAAAAGTACATGTTAAACATTATGAACATTTTTTTCACTCTCACCGTAAATCCACATCACAGAAAATAACTTCTCCAAGTAAGCTTCCATCAGAGGTCCGGGTTTCTCCAAAAAGTCAGATGTCAAGATCTCTTATCACCATTCTTCATCCCATAAACAAGGGTTTTCCAGCGTTCTGGTACACAGAACTCAGTAACTACCACACCCTAAATCACTAACTAGTGTTTGAAATTTACTGCTTCTTACCCACCCTTGGGTTTCCTCCCTCAAAGTGAAAGCCCATGACCCTAGGCAGGAGAAAACCTGCCCCACAGAAACCAATCAACACCCTCCTCCAGGGCCCCAACACCTCTCTCCACAGGCTGGCGCGAATTAAAAGAGACCTCTATGATCATTTCATACAAAATGTAAATTTACTCGGTGGATAGTAATAGAATCCTTTCTACCCATGCCAAGACCTTAGTTCCCAAATTATTAATTCAAGACAACGAAAGAATTCTTGCCAGAAACGACCCAAGTAAGAGAATCCCCTTAGGGCCGTCCCCAAAAAGATTTCTTCGGATCTGTTACCCTCAAATAGTGACCACAATCCACCATCCCACCCCGCCCCTTCCTGACAGAGTTCAGGTCCCATCGACGCTCTCCTGAATGAAGTGGGTCCGTACTTTCAAGAACCAGGACCCTCCCGCACACCCATGACACCTCCTTTTCCATCTTGCCTGTGACCTCCCGCAACACAGGCCGGGCCTAGTCCCTCGCGATCAGCTCCGTCCACAGCCCCGCTACTCACCGCTTCTTGGGGATGATGCCAGACTCTTGCGCGGCGGGAGTGGCCGTGGGCGCCGCTGTGGCCACAGACGCGGGTCTCCGAGCTTTGCACTCATTGGTACCCAGAGCCTCCCGGTGCCGGCCCAGCAGATGGCCCGAGAGAACCCGCAGCCTCCGTCCGGCGCGATACCGACCCTGGTCCCGGTCCACTACAGAGTCAGAGCCCGCGCTAGTCCCGCCTGCTGCAGCCGCCGCCTCCGCCATGGCTTCCGCCTTATGCTGCCGTCCCGGGCCGCTGGGCTCGGGTGAAAGGTCACTCAGAGCGGCGCCCGGCGCAACCATTCGCTGCAGCGCATCCCGGCAGCCACCGCGGCGACTGGGCGGCGGGTGCCAGGCGCCTGGAGCTTTACATTCTCTGCCCCCGCCCACCGCGCCCACCAGCTCTACATCGCCTCGCCTCGTCAGCAAGCACCTGCCAAGCAGGTGAGTCCGAACCCTCCCGGAATTGGTCCAAGCAGAGCTAGCCAGGATTTGGAGTCCAACCACATGCGCTCCCCGAGGTGTTGTGGTACTCTGGGCGATGTCCTTGGATGTGACCAAGGTAGCAAAGGCGGGAAGATGCCTTGGGGCAAGAGGAGTGTGGGCGGTGCTGCTGGACTTGACAGCGTAACCAGCATCATACTTTCCCTGATTGAGAGCCCTGCGCTCCACTTCTGCACGCCCTCTCTGCGGAGTCACTAAAGTAACTCAAAACTGACTGGTTATCTGTAACTATTAGAACAATTTGCTTTCATTTTTTCATGGCCTACTACTTGCCTGGTACTGTGCTTAATACCAAATGTCAGGTAAGTAATCTTCATTTTACAGATGAAAAAAAAAAAAAAAGGCTCATAGACATCATCTAACTTGCTCGAGGGCATGCAGCTTGTAAATGCTAAAGCTGAGATCTAATTTAGGTTCTCTTTCCATTATTGGAAGGTGCGCCTTTCCTTACCCTAATGAAGGCAGAGTTTTTTTTTGTCACGGGTAATTACCTCAAATGCCATTCTTAACACTTTTTGCTTCTTTACAAATTAACTTCATTTCCGGAAGATGGCACTCGTGAAATAAGGGGGATCTGATAGGATAGTGCTCCACAGCCATTTTCAGATAGTGCCGTGCTTAAGATTTAGCTTAAACAAAAACTCCCACCTACACTGGTCATTGCCATTCTCCATCATGGATGTCACCAACCTTCATGCTTTGCCTTCCTAATTAAAAGAAAAATATTGGCAGTGACCTGAAGAACACCACATCCCTAAGACTAGAGGTTGACTTGCTGTCCTCTAGGGTCCTGCCAACTTCTAAGAATGGGTTGCCTTTACAGTGAACTTCCAAAGAGTCCCAGACTGGTTAAGAATTATCAATTAAGGGCTAGGAAAATTACTGTGGGAAGGCCAACACCACCCTGCGGCCTCAAGCTAAGAATGGTTTTTATATTTGTTAAAGGTTGTAAAAGAGAAAAAGGAAAAGAATATGCAACATAGACCTTTTGTGATCATGCAAAGTTTAAAATATCTGGTTCTTTACAGTTCCTTATATCCTTTGAAATCCATATATTCAAAGAGGTGTCAAGTCACATTAAAACAGCCCAAATGTCCAGCAATAGAAATGTGGTTAAATAAAATTATAGTTATCAATATGATAAAGTATTTTTGCAACAGCCCCCTCTCAATTAGAAATAGAGTGGGCATCACCACCCCAAAATCCTCAAGATTGGAGAATGAACAATGGACTAAAGTAGAGTTATTATTATTCTATTATAGACAATATTATTCTAGCAGTGGAAGAACTTTTATCATTAGTGTAAAGGCAGTGGCCACCAGAGGTTCTGAGGAGACAGAGAGGAAAGAATAGGCATTTTCAGGACATTGGAATTGTCCTGCCTGACATTGCAATGACAGATACAGGCCATTATATATTTTGTCATAACCCACAAAATTGTGCAGGAGAGAGTGTAAACTATGATGTAAATTATAGTCCACGGTTAGTAGCAATGCTTCAATATGTGTTCATCAATTGTAACAAATGTACCACACTAATGAAAGATGTTGTTAAAGTGGGAAAGTGTGGGAGGGGGAGGTGGTGGAGCATATGGGAATCCCCCAATATTTTTTATGTAACATTTATGTTAAAGCTTCTTTAAAAATAAAAAAATATATAAAAATTAAATTAAAGTAATTTAGTACAACTGTGGAAACAGGAAATAAGATTTTCTATTAAATGAAAAAAATAGCCATAATTGAGACATTTTTATGCATATCTTCTTACTCAACCTTTACAACAACACAAGGACATAGGTTTTCTTATCTTTGTTTTATAAATGAAGATTCAAGGAGAGTAAGAGTCTTTTCTGAAATTTAGTTATATGTTATCTCAAATACTATATGCTTCCATGCTGTTGTCCTTATTCCACCATTAGAGTTTTAGGAATTAGCATTGGATGTTAAAACTTACTTATATAGATTTGTTTTTTAAATGCAGTTTCTTTTTACATATTCTAAAGTTGACCTTACTGAAACAAATTTTCACCCTAGGCATGAACAGTACCTCTAGTTCTTAAGCTTTGGGTTTTAGAAAGAATTTCAGAGATTGCTACCACAGCTGTCAGGACTTCAGTCCTGGAATACAAGAACATGAGACATACAGAGCACTTTCCCAGGTATTTGTAACTGAAAAAGAGAATCTTAAGTTGGTCTAGAGCCCTCCAAGCAGAAGTCTGTTCCTAGTTGGCATTTTAAGGAATCAGCTGATGATCAGAAATGTGGGTATATGCTGATGCACATTTGGTAGCAGAGGAGAGAGATCCTGACTACCTCTCCTTTACTTCCTTGTCAATTAGAGGAGTTGTCTCCTGTTTTAAAAATGTTAAAGCACTACTGGTGCTGTATTTGAGAAACCTTCAGATGTCAAGTACATAATCCTAGTGGTCTTCTTTTTGTCCTGCACAATCTGGAAAAAAAAAAACAAAACACCACACTTATGTCTTCTATGCTGAGTAAACAGTCACCAGAACAGATGGAGGTGGCTCAGTCCAACAGTTTTCTGTTCCATCCATCAATCTCAGGAATCTTTTCAGCCTCTTTCTCATTTGCCTCTTACATCCAATGCATCAACAGTACATTATCCTCTGTGTCTCTTAAATCCAGTGTTTCCTTTAGAACTTGTCTGTAGTGCTCACTTATTATTTATCATATAGGGCCTTATTTTGTTAGTTTGCTTTTCATTTGTATACATCTGTTTCTCCATACAGACCTTAAGCTCCATGAAGGCAGAATTCATATCCTATACAAGAATCTGAGACTTATAAACACTTAATATCTAAGTGACTCATAAATCTGAATTTGGGGAGAGGGACTGGGGCCAGTCCTTATAGGAACTATTTTTATTTTTCTATTTTTCCCCAATTGAAAATGCCTAGGTAGTAATTAATGTACAAAGTTATCTCATAGAACAGCATTTTCTAATAGATGAAAATGTTCTGTATCTGGGCTGCCCAGTCACTACTAACCATATGTGGCTACAAGCACTTGAAATATGGCTAGTTTGACTAACTGGATTTTATCATTTTAATTTTAATTAATTTAAATTTTCATAGTCACATGGGGCTAGAGGTGACTGTATTGGACAGTGCAATTATAGAGAGTTACTAAGTTATTAGTGCCTGAAAATATCAACCCCAACTTTTCCCTTTCTCCCCAGAATTGATAAAACCCCTACTGGGGTATGAAGAGAGAATGATTTGTTTCTTGCATACTGATCTAGGGCTGTAAATGTATTTTACCAAAAAACAATATTATAAATTGTTAGATGTGGTTGAAATAATACGATCTTCCAGGTACTTTATGGACTAGATAGGCTTCTGTGAGCCACCTTGCAGACCTAACCATCTGAAGTAAAGTGCTTTTTTGCATAATATGCAATTCAAGAATAAGTCTTGGATACAGTAAGAAAGGGTAGCAAGAAGGGTTCCAAACCCATTGAAGACACCTCCTTTCCAATGAATGGCAAAGGGTCTGTAGAAGAGTTAAGATATTCCCAGAGTTATTTGCAAAAGAAATATTTAATGGTTCTAAGGAGAAATTCAGGCATAGTGAGGAGGATTTGATTTGTATGCCAGATCTTAAGAAATAGTTAAGCATTAGATACCCAATTCAGCTCTAGAATACCTGGGCCCAACTCCTGTATAGCTACTGCTTATAAGCACTGTACACTTCCTAAGGGAAGCCATTGCCTGTTTAACATAGGCTAGAAGTAAAGAAAAGGGTCAGGAGGAGGAATAACTTGCTGGGTGCTCTAAGGAGAAAAGCTCTTCAAATTTAAGAGTCCAGCCACTCTAATCTTTGAGTTTCTAACTCCCTTTCTAGATATTGTTAGAATAGTGTCATAACACCAACTAGCCCCTTGCCTACAATCATGAAAAATTCATAAATTTCTCACCAAAATATTGCATAAGCAACAACTTTAGTTTTTTTTTTTTTTTGGAATGAGATGAGACTATTAATTTTTCCTAACTTCATGGAGAGCTCAACAATCTAATATTACATGCCTTAAATGTACTAAATGTAAATATAGTTCACTGATCTTCAGTCTTGTCCAGATTAAGGTATGGACATGCTTCTTGCCAGGTTATCAGAAAGCAAAATTTATAAATTTTGCACATATCAACAATAACAAAAAGGCTTTTCTCCTGGGTGATGAAAAGCTTCGTGTAAACCAAACATATATAGAAAAAAACAGAAAAATATAATCATACATGTTTGTTTACACAGTAATGAAATACATGTAGGCAGTAAAGCGTTGGTTGAAAGCCTGTTATGTACCTAATTCTCTAATAGATGTTATGAGATACAAAGGTATATAAGCCAATGCCTCATCTATATGGTATAATCAGGCTAGTTAGGAGTCAAGATGTCTATGGGAAAAAATTGTGTGATACCTTTTGGGTGGAATTAATGTGATGTAGGTGACTGTTTTAGTTTGCTAAAAGCAGCCAAAAGCAATATACCAGAAATGGATTGGCTTTTACAATGGGGATTTATTAGGTTGCAAGCTTATGGTTCTGAGGCTGTGAAAGTTTACAAATCAAGCCATCAGGCAACAGTTTCTCCCCTAAGACTGGCTGCCAGTGATTCTGGCCTCCTGTCAAACAGGAAGGCACAGGGTGGCGTCTCCCTTATCCTCCTGGTCTTGTCATTTTCAGCTTCCTGGTAGCTGTGGCTTCCTCTCTCAGCTTCTGTGGGATTTTCTCTGTGCTTCTGTGTTCCTCTGATTTCAGCTCTGGGTTCCAGGATTTTCTCCGCTTCTGGAGGTTTCTTTCTGAGCTCTTGTGTTTCTGTGTTTCTCTCTGTATTCATCCCATTTATAAAGGACTCGGTAGGAGGATGAAGACCCACCCTATATCACACCTTACTGAAGCAATCTAATCAAAAGGTCCTTAACTGAGGTGGCCTAATAAAAGTTCCCACCTACAATAGGTTCATAACCACAGGAATGGATTAGCTCTAAGGCATGATTTTCTGTGGTTCATCCAGCATCAAACCCTCACAGTGACCTTGGTGAATGGTTCCTACCATCTCTTCTTGCAAGAGCAAAGTCCATGCAGAATGCCCTGAAATTTATTTATGTTACCTAAGAGGAACAGATGTCTCACACAAAGCCTAGTTCATTGAAATGCTTATGATTCCCACAAAAATCAAAGCCTCAGTGAATATCACATTTAGGAGGGCCATCTCAACAAACTTATACATTTTGAGTCCTGGGCCCTTGATAACCTGGATATCAATGGAGAGCAGACCACATGTACAGAAATAAAGAATGATCCCATGGCATGGAATTTTAAACTTTATTTGCATTATGATGTCTTTTCTAGCCTGAGGCACAAAAAAATCTACATAAGATAGATTAATTCCTGAAACATGCACGAAATTTCTTTACTCATCTTCAGAGCTGCTGAATGACCCCTGGATAAAGGACTTCTTGCATTTTTATACCTTTTTTATTGTGAAATATAGCAGCGAAAAGTGAACCAAAGCAAAATATACAGTTCCATAAATTATCACAAAGCAAGCTATCTAGCTTGCTTAATACTACTTGCATGTAACTACTATCTAGGTGAAGAAATAGAACATTGTCTACACCTCCTTCATGTTCTTTCACAATCACTTTATCTTCCTCACCCACTGAAGGTAACCACTGTCCTGAGTTTTATGCTGACTTTACCAACTAAGTATGCCTCCCTTACCTGTTTTGTTTGTTTGTTTTTTAAAGATTTATTCCCCCCCCCCCCATTGTTTTGTGCTTGCTGTCTGCTCTCTGTGTGTTCTTCTGTGTCTGCTTACCTTCTCTTTAGGTGACACTGGGAACAGATCCTGGGACCTTCCAGAGTGGGAGAAAGGCTCTCAATCTCTTGTGCCACCTCAGCCCCCTGGTATTCTGCATCTCTTATTGTCTCTCCTCTGTGTCTCTTTTTGTTGCATCATCTTGCTGCGCGAGCTCTTTGTGCAGGCCAGCACTCCTGCATGGACCAGCACTCTGCTGGGCCAGCTCGCCGCGTGGGCGAGCTTGCCTTTCACCAGGAGGCCCTGAGAATCGAACCCTGGACCTCCTATATGGTAGATGGGAGCCCAATCACTTGAGCCACATCCATTTCCCCCTTACCTGTTTTGTTTTGTTGGCATTTTATGCGTTCCTGTGTCTAGTTTCTTTCACTCAATGTTTTTTATGAGAGCCATCCATATTGTTGCATGTAGTTGTAGTACATTCAGTTTCTTTGCTATTTGTATTACAATGGATGTATGTACCACACTGTATTTATTTAATACTACAATTAATGGACATTCAAGTTTTCTCCAGTTTGGGACTATAATGGATAAGGTTACTATGAACATTCTTGTATATGTCTCTAGATGGACATGTATGATTTTCTGTATATCTAAGAGTGGAATTGCTAGGCCATCAAGTTTGTTTACCTTAATTGATTATGAAATGCCAAAATATGTTTACCTTAATTGATTATGAAATGCCAAAATGTTTTCCAAAAGAATTGTACCAAATCTACTACCCCCAGCAGTATATGAGAGTTACCACTGCTCTAACATGTGTTGTCAGTCTGGGTAGTTTTAGCTACTCTGATGACACATTTTCTATTGTGGGATAAATTTGCATTTCTATGACTACTAATGAGATCAAGCTCCTTTCTGTGTGTTCATTGACCATTTACATATCATCGTTTGTGAAATGCCTTGATCCCCGGGACCTCCCGGTAAAAAAAAAAGACTCTTATTTTTTAATTGGGTCCTCTTTTTCTTATTGATTTATAATAATTGTTTATACATTCCAGATATGAGCCTTTATCAGGTAGAGAAATATTGCAAATTTCTAATCCCATTAAGTGGTGTGCCTTTTTATTCTCTTAATACTGTTGTTTGATGAGCAAGAGTTCTAAATTTTAATATGGTGAAATTTATCAATCTTTCCCTTTAATTCTTTTTGTATCCTTTTTGAAACATATTTACCTACTTTAAGGTAAAAAAGAAAATTCTCCTGTGTTATCTTCTAGAAGCTTTATTGTTTTGTCTTTCACGTTTATATCTGCAGTTCACCTGTAATTGATTTTTTGTCTATGGTGTAAAGTAGGGACCAGGTTTTTTTTGTTTTGTTTTGTTTTTCCCATGTGGGCTTCAAATTGTATCAACACTGTTTGTTGAAAAGTTCTTGCTCTGCGTTGCCACCTTTGTCATAAAACAAGTATCCATATAAGCATATTTCTTGGCTCTAGTCTATTCATTGATCTATTTATCTACCTTATGCCAATATCACAGCGTCTAAACTATTGTATATGCTCTTAAATCTTCTGTATATACAGTTATATCATTTGTGCAAAATGACAGTTGATTTCTTCCTTTCCAACCCTTATATGTACCTTCTTTTACTTGCCTTACATTGCTGGCCAGCAATGTTGAATAGAAGTTGTAATAGTGATATCCTTATCTTGTTTCATTTTACCATTCTTTGATTTGGATTTTTGTTGTTATTGTTGCTGGTTGGTTTTTTTTTTTTTTTTTTTTTTTGGAGGGGAGGTTAAAAGAAGCTTTTTATCAGATCAAGGAAGTCCCTTTGTAATCCTAGTTTACTGAGAGCTTTTATCATGAATGGATATTAAATTTTATCAAATGGCTTTTCTGCATCTGTTGAAAATAGTCATTTTTTTTCTCTTTTATTCTTTAGTATGGTAAATTAAATGAACTGGTTTTCTAATATCAAACCAACCTTACAATGCTGGCAACCTGGTCATGACATATTAGCCTTTTTATATGTTATTGAATACAATGTATTAAAATTTTAAGATTTTTGTGTCTATGTTTATAAAATTGGTCTGTAATTTTCCTTTCTGTAATATTCTTGTCAGGTTTTGATATTGAGATGTTGCTGACCTTATAATTTAGTCAGTACTCCTTTGTTTTCTAGTCTCAGAAAGAGTTTGTATAAGATTGGTCATTGTTTCTTCCTTTAATATTTGGTAGATTGCACCAAAGAAACTATCTGAACCTGGAGTTTTCTTTGTAAGAAGGTTTTTATTTGTAGATTAAATGGCTTAATGCTATTCAGTCATTATATTTCTTTTTGTTTCAGGTTTTTTTTTTGTTTTTTGTGTTTGTTTGTTTGATTTTTTTTTTTTTTTTTTTTTTTTAGGAGGTACCAGGGATTGAACCCAGGACTCGTACCAGGGAATCAAGTGCTCAACCACTGAGCTACATTTGCTCCCCAGTGCAAGTTGGTTTTTGTTTGTTTGTTTGTTTGTTTGTTTGTTTTTAGGAGGTACCAGGGATCGAATCCAGGGCCTTATACATGGGAAGCAGGCACTCAACCACTTGAGCTACATCTGCTCCCCAGTTTCAGTTTTTGACAAGGAATGTTTTTCAAGCAAATTGTTCACTTCTTTTATATTTTCAAATTTATTAACATAAAGTTTTTCAATGATCAGTGGATCATTGGGCCCATTTAAATTTAATTGAATTACTAGCATATTTGGTATAATGGCTAAGAACATAGGCCTTGGTGCCAGACAGACCTAAGTTCAAGTGTTGACTCTACCATTGACTACATATATTATTTCGAGCTTGTCACATTCATATCTCTGGGCTTGGTTCCTTGTTTGTAAAATGGAAATTGTAATGACTACTTCTCAGGGGTATTAAAGGATTAGTGGGCAAATAGTAAATTCTAAATGATGCTATATGGAAGCAGAAATGAGGATGGTGTAAGGAAGTCAGCCTTCCTGAGAAAGATAGCTGATGGGAAGAAAAATGAGACCAAATCATGGAAGAACTGAAAATTAGCAGAAGAGTAAAATCTTGATCTGGGTAGTAATGGTTATAAATTCTTGAGCAGGGTATTAGCATGACATTCCTGGAAAGAACACTATTTTGGAATTCATTCTCAAGTAGAAGTCAGCCTGTCAGGTAAACCTGTGAAATTGTTGACAATTGTGAAAAGAGTCTGTACCTAATGAAGACCTAAAGAACTATCCACAAAGAAAGTTAACAATATTTTAAATGACAGGAAAGCACTGAACTGTAGTTAGGTGTCTACTCCAGTAAATGGCAGTAGCTCAGGAGGTGAAGGTGCTTAACATGGAAGTGGTTCCAAGTGGTTCCATGTTGTGTTACAAAACTGTTCTGTTTCAGTATGTCACAACCACAAAGTATCTCCAGTATAGGGAAATTGACTTAAATCATTGGGGTATAGTTGAAGGTACTTTATGTTCTTTTATTCCTCTGCCACTAACTTACTATGCAATGTAAAATTGTTTCTTGGTTTCTTCATATTTTATACAAGAATAATTTCTGGCCTGCCAGTCTCTCAGATTTATTGTAAAATGATAAATGGGCAAGACTTTTGGAAGTCAAAGTCAAAAGTCACTTTAAAAAGAAATTTGCTTTGGAACATATAAAATCAAGATTTGGCATTTATCAAATTAAATCAGTGGTTCTTAAATTTTTTGGTCTCTAGGACTCCTTTATAATCTTAGAAATTGAGACCCCAAAAAAGTGTTCATGTTTCTATCTATCTAATCTATCTATTTATATCTCTATCTTCTAGGTATCATATTAACAATTAATATTGGGAAATATTTAAAATACTTATTTATCAATTTATTTTAAATCATAGTGATAGACCAATGCATGTTAATTTAGATAACATGTTTTTACATAAAATAACTGTATTTTCCAGGGGGGAAAAAAGTGATAAGAATGGCATTGTTTTATAATTTTTATAAATCTCTTTAATGTCGGCTTAATAGAAGACAGCTGGATTCTCATATCTGCTTCTGAATTCATGCTGCAGAGATCTCACATGCCGAGTAATCTCTGGAAAACTTCACTTTACACTCGTGAGAGAATGAGAATGAAATGGTTTTAACCATGCTGACACCCTGAAAGGGTCTCAAAGATCCACAGGGGTTCCCAGACCACATCTTGAGAACCACTGATCTAAAGTATTTCTATAGATGTCTACTAAAACATTCACTGGGAAAGCTCTAGACAACTGGATACCAAAAGTACACAATGCTATTGCCACAAAGAATTATTATGTAATGCCACTATTAACTGAAACAAAGTTCACAAAAAATATTTAGACCTAATTTTGTATTTTCATACATGCTAAATGAAGTACATATTTTTTTAAATTTCATACAATCACATATTGAAAGTGATACCTAAACTTTAAAATCAAATTCCCAAATCCAATCCATATATGAATAGAGGCATAATTCCTATAACCTAATGTGATTTTCATTACTTTGTAAAATAAAGCTCATTCCCATTTTAGGCTCACAAAGTTATTTTTCTTATTTCATTTAGATCAGAAGTGATAGTTAAAAAGTTGTTCACAAGATGATTTTTATATATAATACACACACACACACACACACTATTGATATCCCAGCTTGGAAATTGTTTATTCACAAATCCTACCATTTGGCCTTTTCGTGCCTCTGGGTTTCTTAGTTCTCATCCTATATGTGTTGTGGCCAACAGTACATCAGGGTAGGTGATCTTCTCAACGGCAGGTCCTTTTGTCCTTATTCAGGTAATGATGGGAATTGTTCTTTCCCATGATCAAAATATTCTTCTGAGATGAGATAAATCTTAGCTAGTCCTAAGAATCCTTCAGAGCCCCCAGAGAGACCTGGTGTGGTTGAAGCTCAGTAGTCCCGGGTTCAATCCCTGGTACCTCCAAAAACAAGTCAGTAGTTTCCAGGGGTCTATACTCAGTGGGGTTAATGGCCTTTGGCTGCTTCAGGGTGATAGGCTCTTTTAGGAATCCTTACTCCATATTCAGGAGAACATGCAGAGGAAGTAATTTGTCTGCATTACCCTTCCAAGTGGCCTTTAGCCCTCTCTCTACACAACCATTTCCCATTATTTTCTTTTCTGAAAAGAGAAGCTGACTTTGCTCCCCACTGGCTTAGTTTATGCTGTGAGAGAGCTACTCTGAGCATATTGTGGGTGCTCACACCTCTAATGGTCATCCCATCCTTATCCTTTACCATTTGTTTTAGTTTCCAGGCTGCTAAAACAGATACCATACAATGGATTGGCTTACAGTGGCAATTGATTAGCTCTCGGTTTTAAGGCTAGGAGAAGTCCAAAATCTCAGCATCTGCAAGGCAGTGCTTTCTCCCCAAAGACCGTGGCATTCTGAGGCTGGCTGCTGGTGATCCTTGGTTCTTGACCTTTCTATCACATGGCAATGCACATGGCAGCATCTTCTCCTTTCTCTTCTGGGTTCCATTAACTTCCAGCTTCCGCCTGCTCCGTGGCTTCTCTCTGATGTCCAATTTCCTTGCTTATAAGGACTTCAGCATTACTGGATTTGTTGGTATGGGGGTCCAATAGGTCCCCAACCCTGGCTTCCCCTCCCTACGGGAAACTCAGTCCCCACCTCTTTGTGGAGTGCTATCTTCATTCTCTGGACCACCACCACCAGAGAGAATCTCTCCTGTCCATAAGTCCCAATAAATAAAGCCTATGCCTGACACTGTGCCAAGTGCATCTTTTGGTCTTGCATCCGTCCCCAACCTGTTCCCTTCAGGAGCTAGGTTGCAACAATTGGCAAGCTGCAGCCGGAGACCAAGGGACTGCCAGTAGTAGCAGGCATGAGCTCAAGGAAAGGAGAACCTGTGGGGGAAAACCCAGGTTGGCCTATAACACCCATGTGGGGAGGGGTGACAGCCCTCCAGGATGAGTGGGGACCGCCAAGAGAATATGGGGATGCCCTAAAAACTCCACCAGGTATACTGGCTGTACTACAGCAGGTAGCAAAGCAGCTGCATTTAAATAAGAAAAAGGGAGACTGCCTGATAACAGCGACTATAGCATGGCCCCTGTTAGGAGTCTTGCAGGTGGCTACTGAGGCAGAACAAGTGACCAATGCCTCTGTGCTGTTTAGAAGAAGAGTTAAAGTTAAAAAGGGACATGTGCCTGGCACAGGCAAACATGAAAGATTCTTTAACCAATTGCCTGTGCCGAGTTAATGAGCAGTTAGAAACCCTGGCTTGTAGATATGCTCAGGCTAGGGGCCACATCTGCCTTGAGTCCAGGTTCAGAGGATATTAACCACCCCTGGGTGAGACCTAAGGCATGGGACCCTATGGACTCCTCCTCAGATAAGGAGAAAGAGAAAGAATGGGAAAAGAACTGGATGCAACAAAATAGAAAAATGTAAGTTTAGCTTAAAACTCTTTATCTGCTAGACTGGGAAATAAAAAATCATAGTTTTCCTGTAATTCCCTACTTTAAACCTTTAATAGCCTTAAAATAAGGGTAATCAATCCAATTACCAAATTTCAGTAATAAAGAAAAAGTCCTTAAAGCTATGAAAAAATCTTCTAAATTATGATTTAAACAAATTAAACAATTATAATATATCCCAGAACCTGACAGTCAGTATGCTTTTAAGGTTATTCACAATTTTAGAAATTTTTTTTTTAAAAAAGAAGTTTTAGTCTCATGTGGAGGGAGGAAAAAGAAAAAACATTTCTTGCATAAACCATAATAATTTTATTTGGTTTAAGTGTAATCTCCCTAGGTTTATAAAATACTAATAAAATAAATTAGCATTATATGTATTAAATCTTTAAGATGATGAAAGTTCTAAGTTTGTGTTTAATAAAATTAAAGAAAAAAATTGTCATAAAGTGAAATGACTAGTTTCACAGAACAGAATAAAGACTATAAGACAAGATTTAAATGGATAAAAGTAAATGTCACTGGTTGCTAATTTAATTTACTAAGCTTATTTAAAGGTAAAAGTAACTTATGGTTATAGGAAGTTTGCAAAAGCATTTTCTAAACTGATATATTTAAATAGCTAATTCCAGAAAGATTATTAAATAGAAACCTGAATTAATATTAATAACAAAAAGTTACTTCATAACAGAAAAAACTGTTAGAAGATAGCTCAATCTACATATTAAGGTGGTAGTAAGAGGAAAATAATATATTTTTAAACAATTTATTGAATTTTATCAATCATACATGAACATACATATACTATAAGTTTTCAGTAAACATCGTTAACTTACAAAACAAACATGCATAACATCATGCAGGGCTCCCACACATCACCCCCACCCCCATACACCCCACATTGTTGTGAAATATCTGTTGTGAAAGAGCATCGTCAAAGTATTACTACTAACTATAGTCCGTATCTTCCTCCCCTATACATTTTTCTTAAGGATTTATTTATTTACTTACTTACTTTTATCCATTTTTACCCCCCACCCCCGTTTTTGCTGTTTCTGTGTCCATTCGCTAAGCATCTCTCTCTCTCTCTGCTTCCTGCCCTCTCATCATCCTTCTCCTCCTGCCTTCACTGGGATTCAATCCTCGGAACCTCCGATGTGGGAGAGGGGTGTCCTACTGCCTGTGCCAACTTAGTTCCTGGTTTTTCGGTGTGTCTCATCTTAGCTCTCCCTTGTGTCACTCTCCTGTTACATCATCATTTTGCTGCGTGGCTCGCGGGGCCTGGCGGCTCACCCGTGCACAGGGTCTGGTGGCGCACCTGCTCACAAGGCCTGTTGGCCCACGCACATTCTATGTTTTTCTTTTTTTATTTTTACCAGGAGGTCCCAGGGATCGAACCCAGGTCTCTCCATAAGGGAGACGGACGTCCAACCACCTGAGCCACATCTGTCCCCCTGCTATATCTCTTAAGGTTGACCAAAGATACCCAAAGTTACAATCTTTTCACATACAGGATGGTCATATAATAAATCAGGCTTAGGTTATCACCAGCATTCTAAAAACCAGACCTAGGGAGAAAAACTAGGTCTGGGGACACATGCATGGTTTCTAATATAGCGAATGTTTGGCCTACCCTGATTATCACAAAATCAGGACAGTGAGAATATTCGCATAGGAAAATAATATTAATTCCATTGGAAATCTTAGATTTTCATAAAATATTGAAGTCGTTTTTATCCTATACTGCTAAAATAAAATACCTGTTAATTAAATGTAATCATGGTAAAGGTGTAAAAGTAAAAAGTAAAGTACTAAAAATAATTAAGTTCATTTAATATGTTATAAAATGCATTGGAAGTGTTTAGAAAATCTATTAAAAATTTAAGAGAGAAACATCAGTATTGTCAAACTCTCTTGTGCATTTATACCAGGCTTCAGTACACTGCATAGTACCTTTCCATTTGAGTTATTGGCTAGGTGGGTCACTACGACCTCTAAAACAATAAAAATATCTACCAAATCTCTGGACATAGCTCTTAAAGTGGATGGAAACTACGTTGCTGTTTTGGACTCCTGAGGCAGCCAGCAGTGGCTTGATATGGCCAGATTTTTGACTCCAGACTGGCTCTGTTTCATAGTGCCAAAGGATGCTCTGCACCAGGCCAATGGAACACTGGAACTTCCCTCCAAGGGCCAACAGTGCTGCAGCATGCTGGCTGCAATTACCAGAGTAATGTGAGTAGAGGTTAAACAAACATAATTGGCATATGGCCTGCTCCCATGGAGAAACATGTATGGTGTTGCAAACCTGAAGCTTAGATCTATTAACTGCAGCTCAGAGAAGAACTTGTGCATTAATTAGTGCATTGATTAGTGCTAAGTGGTACCTATATACCTGATGAATATAATAATATCTCCTCTATTCTAGATCATATGCAGAAGGATACTCAACATGTTAAAACTCTTTGTAGAAAAATTTAAAAAAACAACAAAAAAGAACAAAAAAAGAAAAAATAAAATAAACAAAAAACAAATTTTAAAAAAAGCAATAAAAACAAAAAGAAATCCATTTTCTAAGTTTATTTCTTCCAGAATCAATGCCATCCAGAACAAGGTATTAGTCATGCGGGGATTTCATCCAGTTCTAACCATGGTGCCAGACCAGTCTTCCCTCAACCTCTATTGAATAGCCAGAGAGCTTCACACCTTGTCAGGCAGGGACTAGACTTCTGCCCCTAACCATTCGGAAGCAACTACAGAATGACTATCACCCTTCAACCCCTTCCCCTTAAGAATAAGGGTGTAAACTCTCTGAGGGGGAAGTTAAAGCAGGTTAGTATAGGAAACAGAGAAGGTGGCTAGTCAAAATAAAACCTGCCAAAGACCCTGGTCACAAAGTCCAGTTTAAAAGTCCCAGGCTCAAAAGAAGTCCTAAATAATTCCAAACAGAAAAGCCTCCCCATTAGTTCCCTAAAAGCTGACAGGTGAAAGTAAAAAGGCAACCAATCAGGACAGCAAATAGCTGGGGCCCTATGTGTTTTTATGTGGACTCTCCTTATGCCTAACCTAGTTTTTAATATCATCCTAGAAAACTCAGAGAATTTAGAAAGGGAAAATATATGGTATTAGAATTCTCCTCATAAGACTCCCCTACCTGGTGCTTTGTTATCTACTAATGGAAATCTTGCTTGTATACTATTAGACCAGCACAATCTTAGACCATAACTCCTGCAAATTAGACAGCATGGGACACCTTGCTGGCATGGCAGAATACGACCCATCGACAAGTTTGGAACAAGACCTTCTCATTAAATAATATTCAATGTTGTGTATATAAACCTGATCACTCTCATAATGTCTCACAAATTTTAAATCATATGCAAAAACACATAAGTCATATTGATAAATTAGTTATTGATCCCCTGTCTAACTGGTTTAACGCCCTCTCTTGGCCTTGGCAACATGTCTTTGTAAGTCTACTAACTTGGTGAAGGACGCAATATTCTGTTGTATGCTGTACTGTTGTTGTAAAATGTGAATGCAGTGTGTGTCCCATGGGCAATGCAAGCTGCTGCGTAGGGGCAGATTTGGGGGTCCAATAGATAGCCAGCCCTGGCTTCCCCTCCCTAAGGGAAACTCAGCCTATAGTACGCAGCTGCCCCCATGCCCCAGGATACTAGTTAATATGTAACAAAACTCCTCACAGGGAAACAATGTACAGATGGTATCATAGACAGTAATTTGCTCCAGACTGTTCTTTCCTACAATAACATCACCAGACCTCATTTATCTACCTCTGTTATGAAATGTCTTTGTTCTGAGACCCTATATTTTTTGCCCCTTATTTTCCTGCCTCTCTGTGGAGTGCTATCTTCATTCTGTGGACCGCCACTATCAGAGAGAATCTCTCCTGTCTGTAAGTACCAATAAATAAAGCTTATGCCTGACACTGTGCTGAGTGCATCCTTTGGTCTTGCAGCCATTCTGAATTCTGGGTTTGAAGGTAACTGCAATTTTTTTCCTGACATTTTAAGATCTATGTGCTAGAAGATCCATAGATTGATTATAGTAAACAAACTTCCTCAATGATGGAGTCATCTTTGAAAAATCCTTGTTGGATCTGGGGATAGTGCTTCCTATGACTACAAATATACTTGTAGCTAAGGCACAAAAGGATAGGTGAGTAGATAGCCATCAAAGGCTGATTTTTCCAACCCCTAGTGCTTTATGAGAGCCACTCAGCACACAAAGTGGTTCATTCGCTCAAATACCTTCCCCTCTTGCCCTCCCTTGTACAAAACCCCTGCCAGCTCTGGGTCCTAGCTCTCTTCATGATTATTATTGCATCTGGTGCTGTGTTTTTCCAGCTGGTGCACTGCTTCCTTATAGGTGGCTTCTTGGTGTTCAGTCCCCCACCAGCCTCCCATCTGCTTTCAGGGGACTCATCCTATGACCCAACACTACATGGACAACCTCTTCTAGCCCAAATTGTGTCTAAATGAATGGGTGTAAAAGCTGTTTGTGAATCACTTGGCTTATCATAAAAACAATGTTAGACTGATTGTAGTGGAAATTTCAGCTAATTATGTGCATTTCACCCCCCTCCACCTAAGTAAATCAGAATATTACTTTTCATACAATAGCTTTGGTGTTTTTTAAAGAAATAAGAAATGAATGTGCTGATAGTCCTTGATATTTGAATGCCTTCAACACAGAAATGAAAAATTAATATCTAATACTTTCAAACACATGGTTATTTTTGCACCCAAGCTTAAGCTGGTTTAAGGATACATTTTGAGGACTGTATTCGGAGTCAGACAGTGTTCTTAAGAAACATATTTTTGAAAGGATCCCCTTTATCCTTATTAACTGACTCCTAGTAACCGTCCTGACATTCCTGTGTCAGTCTGGCTATCAGTGGTTCCACTCATGCCTCTGTTTGGGGGCATGTTCCCTGCCTTGGCTTCTCTTAGGGACTGCCTGGCTGTCCTCCCTTAACTTTGTATCTTAGCTCATGAATCAATTTTATTGCTCATTTTTGGGTTTACTGACCCAGAATAATTTCTTTTCTCACATCTCTTTCACCCTGCATTATGTTAGCCTAGGTTGAAAAGAGAAAGGGCTAAAAATGGGTCTAAAAGTAAGGAAAAGAGGTTGGTAAAAAGAAAAATAAGACAAGAAAAAGAATATGAAGAAGTTGCCATATATCTTTGCTTAAAACTCTAGTCATCTAATATGTAAACATTTTAAAAAGTAGATTTCAAAAACAGATACTGCCCCCTTTAAGTAGAAGATTCGGGGCTTCAGTGGGAGGGGACAGTACAAGGATATAAACCAGGAGGCAAGGATCATTGGGGACCATTTTGGTGACTGGCTACTACACACAAGATAAAAGAAAGGAAATAACTCCCAAATATTATAAATAAGATACATGAAAATGGAATTTCAAGGGTTGCCTTTAAGAGAAATGTAAGTCTGGTCCCAATCTAACTGGAATAGTTTTAGCCAAGAAGAGGAAACCAAACAACAATTTCCAATCATTTAAAACTTTTAAAATGAGAGAGGATGTGGCTCAAGTGGTTGAGTACCTGCTTCCCACATGGGAGGTCCCAGATTCAGTTCCCAGTGCCTCCTAAAAAAAAACAAGTAAAATAAACGAAAAAAGCCAACTCAGGGGAGCCAATGTAGCTCAGTGGTTGAGCACCGGCTTCCCATATACGTGGTACAAGGTCCCAGGTTCATTCCCTGGCCCCCAGTACCTTAAAAAAATAAATAAATAAAACTTAAAATGCCTTAAAGCTGGAAAATCTCTGTGTATAAAAGCAGACTACCCCCATCAAGGACTCAAGTCAGGGGCTTGCAGAGCTAATCCATACCCATAGATTAGGGGTTCTTACCCTTTTTTGTTCCACGGTCCCCTTTGCCAGTCAGGTGAAAACCACGGACCCCTTACTAAGTCCACACTATACTGTATTATTTAATAAATTTATCACACTCGCATCAACACATCCCACAAGAATAATGTTTTTAATTTCAATTCAAGCTCACGAACCCCTGGGTAAGAACTGCCATAGATGAAGAGAACAGCAGTAGCACTGTTTGCTAAAATTCTGTTTTATCCCCACTCTTCCAGACGGGGTCACCCATGCCTCTGCCAAATCTCAGTTCTTAGTTTCTAGTCCCATTCTTGGTGGACTTCAATCTGACTTAGCACAAATTGCTGTAGCCTGGCTGTTTTTGTTGTTGTTGATTTTTAGTCTTAACTATCCCAACCAAGGAATCATAGTAAGAAAGAAAGGAATTACAGGAAATGTTTTCTGCCTTCAACAAACTTAAAATCTCAATACAAGAAGAAAATAGTCCCCATACCCACAACTGGAGGCCTTGAAAAAAAAAACAAAACATGAGAAACTTTTTAAACTGACAGTCTCTAGCTATCCCTAGGCCTCAATTTCTACATAACAAATTAAAAGTTACGTTTGTCTCTTTGTATTTACCTCTAAAACCACGCTTATGTATTGATCTTTGAAAAATATTTTTTGGTTTCAAACTTTCAGAATGCAAGTCATCATTGCAGAACAAAGTCTGATGTTGCTTCCAATCTTGACCCAATAACTTAATAGTAATAGATGTAGGTAAATCATTAAAGTAGTAAGTAAATTTCACAAAACACCCAGAGAATCATGTTTATTCAACTCTCATTTTGACCACATTAAAGCATGCTGTTTATTGACAATTAGATCTTGTCTCATCAAAAATAGAGACAAATGAGGTACTCAAAAGTAGCTCTAAAATTGGTAAACTGCAAACTTAAGAATTATTTAGGTATAGTGGCAGGGAAAGGGAAATATTAACACCTTTTCACTTTCATAATAGCTATCTTTAATGAAATAAGCTTTATAATAATTTTACTCATTGGTAAAAGGGAAATTAAATCATTTTTACAATCTGTAGAATAATAAATTAACTCTTTAGTGGAAAGAGTTTCATGCATATGACCATTCATTCTGAGTCTGATAGTCTCTATCAATCATTATCTCCTCTTCACCCAAATATTGCTCTCAATATCCTACAATTCTGAAATGTAGATTCCTTTTTGAGACCTCTCTTGATTTTATCAGAACATGTGGAATTATTGTGTCATCAGAAGGTATTTTCTTCTTGTCAAGATAATTCATTGGTAACTCTTCAAAGGAGGTTTTTTTATAGTACCACTCTAAAGAATAAAGCAGGGAATGGAGGTGGCTCAAGCGATTAAGAGCCTCTCTCCCACATCAGAGGTCCCAGGTTCGGTTCCTGGTGTCTCCTAAAAAAATAAGACGAACAAACACAGCAAGTGCAAACAACGAGGGGGTGGGGAGAAATAAATAAATCTTTAAAAAAAAAAAAAAAGGCACAACTCACAGTGCAGCACACCCACAATCCATGTCTCAGACTATGTACCCTTTTCTTGTTTCTTAATAAACTCTTTACTCCCTTGCCTGAAAAAAAAAAAAAAAAAGAATAAAACACCTATACTATACCTCCAAAACTTAAAATAAAATCTTTTTACTTTTTTTTTTTTTTAGGCTGTTCCGGGGATTGAACCTGGGACCTTATACATGGGAAGCAGGCGCTCAAACCACTGAGCTACATCCACTCCCCCTTTTTACTTCTTAAAAGAGAAGTAAATGGTTTAGGATCAAGAGATTCTCCCCTCTGGTTCATTCTCTATGGGTTATTATGCTTATATAGGCAAATTTTGTCGGCTTTTTTTTTTAGGCTCACTTTAGCAGACACTTTTTCCCAAGGAAAATAAAATGTTGATCATAGCAGTAGGTCTAAATCCTTTCTCACATGTTTATTTTTGAGGAATTCCCACAGACTGGCTTGGCCTTAGCCACAGCTAGAAGTTTATTCTGTATGACTTGGGGTGGGGGGGGTTGGAAGCAGTGATGATAAGGTAGGAGATAAATCTTGTTTTATACAAACATGTAAAAGAACCCTCAAATATTCTAGGCAACATCTCACCGTAGAGTGAAAGATTGATAAGAGTCTTTCCTAAGAGCAGATTTTGACAGGCCAGCAATAGAGATACAGTGAGAATACCAGGCCCTTAAAAGGGGGTTAGGAGAGGTCAGGAAGAACATACCTACATCCAGGATCAGTCATCTGCCTCTCTATCCAACTGCCCAAGGGCAGACCTCCCCAGTGACTTCAAAAGGAATTTAAAATGAATATATGCAAATATTCTTTCATCTTTTGACTTCAAAACTATTGTTAACACTTAAAAACTCTTTTTATTTTTAAAGAAAACAACGTAATTTCACAATTATCCCCATAGTTCAGGGAACTGTCCCTGATACCTAGACAAGGATCCTATGTTTTTCATTTTCCACTTCATACTGCAAACTCCTGCCAGGCTGACACAACACTTCTCTGAACACATCACTGCTCTGTTTAAAATATTCGGAACTTCCATTATCGTGTTTCTATATTTAAAGCCAATTGCTCTAAATTACCTTTCAAGCATTCTCACTATTCCCCTAATAAAAAGGCTGCGTTTCAACCACTCTATTTCATAGGAAATGTCCCCTTGTTCATAATTCTTCTTCAGAGTGATTCCTCCCTTCTGTGCTTTTCTATAACATTTTGTTTTGTTCATGTGGGTTTCATATTTTCTTATACTGTGGATGTATATACTTTATGTCTCCCCTACAATGTGGTCAACTCCTTGAGGACAAGAACCATATCTTATGCAACTCTGTGACTTGCATAATCCCTGCAGGATGCATTTTCCATTAGAAGTACTTGACTAATATCTGTAGAAGGAAGGAGGTACAAGAGGTAGGCAGGCAGGCATGCTGGCATGCTGGCATGCTGGCTTTTTTTTTAAAGCTAATTTTGGTCAGCCTCTTTATTAGTCGTTGCCAGTCATGGTTATCTACTTGAATTACTGGGGAATTATTTTAAAATAGCAATGCCACACCTAACACCGATTATATTTGAATATTCTGGGAGGTAGGGCCCCACTATAAATATTTTTAAACACTCCCCAGGTGATTCTAAAGAAAGCACTGGTTCAAAATGCAGTCTCCAGACCAGCAGTGTCAGCACTGTTTGGGAAGTTGTTAGTTAGACGAATTCGCAGGTACTACCACAGATCTACTAAGTCAGAAAGAAATCTGAGAATGCAGGCCAGCAATCGGTGGTTGAACAAGCCCTCCAGGTAATTCTGATGTACATTAAAGTTTGAGAACCACTGCTTTAGAATGTTAATAAAGTATGTCAGGTGGCCTATTCCAAAGACAAAGGAATTTAATGAATTTAGTGCTTTTACGACAGCAGGTGACAGAATCATTACAAAATGAAATAAAAACAGTACAAAGGGTCTTTAAAAAATTAGGAAGACCTTCAAAAGAAAATTGGTAATCAGGCTGAAATACCTAAATGTAACATGCAGATCTTCATTTTATAGGGATAAGATGAGAGAAAGATAAGGAGATACAATCTTAAATGGATATAAGGGGTAAGAGAAAAGGATCCTTCAACTATACACACTAAAATCTCACACACACTCCCAAATAGGAAAGGAAAGGTGATTACATTTGACCAATTAAAGGGCGTTGTTTTTCTTTATATAATGGTTTCTAGGTGGTGGTTTGATTTATCCCCAGATTTTATAAAATAATTGCATTAGGTACAGCAGTTGGTCTTGATGAAATATAATAGAAAGCCAAACACATTAGGTCAGGGACAGAAATGGCTAATGTGTATTTTTAATCGCTGAATATATTTAGTATTAGGGCCTGGAACTGAACCCCTCATGGTACTAAATAATGAGAAAAACCTCCTGCTCTTAAAGAAATAACACAAAGCTGTGACTTAGAAGACCTGGATTGTAGTTCTGGTTGCACCACTTAAAAAGCGCATGACCTTAGATGAAACTTTTGCTCTTTCTTTCTTCACTTTCTTACCTTGTTCACTGTTCACCTTTTGGGTAGAAATCTGAATTCCTTTTTAGCTTTTGGGATGTTGTTAGGATCAAATAAAACAATGCCTATAAAGTACTGTTCAAAGTTAAGAGTGCTGTAAAAATATGAGATATCATAAATAAGTGTTGTCATTTGTCATTCTATTTTACAACCTTGGAAGATAAACAAAACTTCCTAAAAATAGCAAAGGACTAAATCTAATAACTAATGCTAGAAAGAAAGGAAAAGAGGACAATTCCAATTTAGCTTAATTTTGATGCACATTAAAACACTTAAAAAATCAATAAACTGTTATAATCTTCCAGGAAAATACCAACTCCTGCCTCAGATAGCAAATTAATATGGCTTTTTGAAGAGAAATGACACCAGATAAGTTTATTTCATGACATAACAGGCTACTCACATAAGGAAAAAATAACATATGTTTGCTTCAGCCACAGTTCAAATGTGCACAAATATTTAATATGGTGGGAAACAAACTAATAAAGCCATACACTCTATTTCCCATTCCCACTTTTTATCTAAGACTAATAATTGTTTATTGGCTTAGACAAATTTTTTGGTTTTAGACCTCAAACAAATTGTGTTGAGGTGTCTAAAAGTAATAAATAGGAAATTAAATATAAAATATATTTAAAGTTGAAGATTCAATACAATTGTAAAGTATTATACACACATACATACACTAAGAAATCAAGTGTAATATAGTAGGAAGAACTCTACATCAGGAGTCAGGATTCTGGCTTTACACACTAGAACTAATGAAGTGACCAGACTCTTGTTCGTTGGTGTACCTCTGTTTCTCCTGAGATTGGTCTAATCCCAGACAGCAATTGGGCATTTCCCAGAGTCCAGTGGGATATCCTGAACTTTTCTGCACTTTTCCCTTGGGGAAAAGAGGAAAAAAAGAATGTTGGTTACAGGAATCTGCTACTTTGGAAATTTGGCTAGATAGAGGTTTCCTGATGTAAATTCTATATAGCATACTAGTTCTTCTGGTGACAGGGCATGTTTCTCAGATAGTTTCATTAAGTTGATTTTATCTTTGAGGAAAGAGTGTGTCACTTCTGCTAAGTGAGTTTGGGAAACACTTCCTACTCTAACCCTGCCCCCTTGAAAAGTCACATTGCCCAATATCTTATTAAATTTTCTGAGAATTCTGCTTAAACTTGCATAACAGAGTGTGTTCACCCATGGACTGCTTTTCCCCTCACACTAATTTACATCCCTTTTGGATACATTGGCTTAAATTACAAGCAGGTACTCAAGATATGCATCACCAAGTCCAGCACCCAAAGGATGCTGATCATTGCTTAATCATCATTCTGTGAATGGTGGGCCAAAATGTAAATTACTGTCTTTTTTAGGTCCTTGATGAAGGTTATGAGAGCATGTTCCTAACAGTTGAAGATGATGCTAAGTTAAATCTGTGTAATAAAAACTTTTTTGTACTGGCTCTGAGGTAAGTTTACTCAATTGGGCATAACTGAAACTTTTAAACAAATCCAGAAAGCTTATTACACAAACCCACACTCAATGTACACATATAAATTGAGTTTCGATACATGGAAACCATAATCAGGGTGGATGACCAAGGTTTGTGAACTTGCTAATACCCTGGGTGAAAGAACAAGAATTCAAAATGATACTGAAACATTCAACAAATGATCCAGCAGAAGCAGTGAGGAATTTACTACTTCTTACTCAGCATGAAGAGAGAGTACAGATTTAGAAGGATGTTGTAAAAAGGAAAGGAAGGAATTTAACAATATCTCAGCACACAAAAAGAATATATCCTTGTGTCTCTTCTTTGAGAGGATGATGCTTGCTATGATGGGCAATTTGTATATGGTGAAGGATGAGAAGATTAATAGCTCTGTTTGACACTTAGCTTGACAACAGCATTAGAGACAGAATGAGGATCAGAAGTGAACAAACTTGGGTCATGTTCATATAAAATGGACAGATTATCTACTATTCTAAATTCTATGAATAATCCTCATTATCCCCTTTCAGCTTTTTATCCAGAAAAAAGAAAATTATCTTTGTGCATTTTTCTATTTTTTAGAATGTGACCTTCTAGGACTGCATCTTTGGCATGTTCTGGGTGGGTGTAAGCATCCTGGGGGTGTTCAGTAAATGACGATAAAGGAGCTTAGATGAAGAGTGCAAAGCAAGACAAAAAGTTAATAAGGTCCAATTCAGGAGTTTCCAGCAAAGCCAGTTCTCACTTGTAGCACTTCTTAGCTGTGCCTGGGCTTTTAAACACAATGATTTTATTCCCCAAAAGGCATTTACTCAAGGGAGCAGGTGTAGCTCAGTGGTTGAACACCAGCTTCCCATGTACCAGGTCCAGGTTCAATCCCTGGTACCTCCTAAAAAAAAAAAAAAATAGCATTAAACTCAAGTAATTCTCTTAAGCATTGACTTAACAATGGCAGGAAGGCCCATTGTCCTGAATTATCATGGAAATACCAAATATTTTGAAGATCTACTAGTCAAGGACACGTTTTGCTCTATTCTCTCTCTCAGCTGGGGGGAAAGAGGTCTTGCTACAAATAGCAGGATTAGTGGATCACAAAGTGAATTACTACTCATGTGAAATCATGAACTTCTCATTTCTGCTTTTATGGCTTGTCATGCATAACATTTTTTGCAAGACTGGACTGAAATTTATGGAGGTTATTTGTCATTATTATCTACAGGCTTTATCAAGTCAATGTCAGCTTGCTTGTTGAATATATTCTTTAAATTTACAATCAAAGTTTCTACATAACCTATAACTTGCACAGTAAGGAGTTACACATTCTCTTCAATAGATTCTGGAGTTATGACTTCCAAGAGCTTGGATTGGCTTTATCTACAATAACCAATTTCTCCAAATCTGTTAGTGCTACCACGTTCTCCCACTTTCAGGTAGAAACCTGAAAGCCCTCCTTGACTTGTCTCCTGCCCTTCCACTTCTATTCCAACCATCACCAAGTTTCACCAGAAAGAGAATCAACTATTTCCTCACTATTTCCACTACCATTAGCCTATGCCAGAGTATATTTTCTCACTCCTGGCCAATCTAACCTTCTCCAGACTTCCCCTTTTGAATTACTCTTGCATATGTTCCTGCCAGAATATTCTTACTAAAGCACCATTTATAACATCCTCTAACAAATCCAATTACTCCAGGCCTCAGTAATCCCTACAAACTCAAAGTACCCATAGTACTTATAGTTAGACCCATACTGCTTAACACTTAAGTATTCTCAGATAGTTTCATTAAGTTCATTTTGTCTTTGAGGAAAGAGTGTGTCACATATTTCTTTGCAGCTACTATAGAACTTAACACAAGACTTGTTCAAGACCAGCTCTTAGGGGGGGCGAATGTGGCTCAAATGGTTGGGCGTCCGTCTGCCATATGGAGGGCCCTGGGTTCGATCCCCGGGACCTCCTGGTAAAATTAAAAAATTAAAAAAATATATATATATATAAAAAAAAAAAGGCCAGCTCTTAGGGTCAAGTATTGCCCAATTAGGACTCCTTTAGATATGCCATAGAATATTCTGTGCTCTGCCAGGAAGAGGTAGGTTACCCTTCATGCCTTCACTCACTCATTCATCAGGCATTTTCAAGCACCTACTGTATGCCAGGCACTGTGCTAGGCAATTAAAACAAAGTGAAATAAGGAACTTGTGGAAGAATAAGACAAGTATAATGTGGTATGGATCAAACAGAAATGTGCACAGGTGTTTATGAGCACCCAGAGGAGACATAATTAAATCAGAATGAGAATCATAGAGACTAGAACATCATTGTCCAAACCACTTCCCAGAGCACTAGTCCTGCAAGTTTCTCCATGGGAAAAGAAAAAGATCCATAGTTAAATAAATGTAAGAAACCCTGAGTGTGAAATAGAGATTTCCAGTCATCAGAAGAGTGGTGGTTGCACCCTTCTGAATGGTTGAGGTCAATGAGGGACTGAGGAAAAAGAACAGAGGGTCAAGGCTTGGAACAAGGAAAATATCAATATTAAGGGTGGAGTGGAAAAGAAAAGTGGCTCACAGGGAAGTCTAAGATGAACTGACCAGCGATGTAGAGAAATCTAAAAGAAAGTGGAAAAAAAGGAAGGGAGGAGAGAATTTCAAAAAGGGGATGGTCAGAAACATCAAAGCCCTAGATAAAGACATTAGAGTGTCCCTTGGATTAGCAATCAAAAAGTTATTAGGAACCTTGGCAAGAGTGCTATCAGAGGAGTGTTGAGAGGGAGGGAGAATTGCAGTGGATTGAGGCTTTGGGGAAGTGGAGACAGTACATGTGGACTGGTCTTTTGAGAAATTTGACTGTGAAGGAATGGAATAATAATGGGAAGAGAGAGAGAGATGCAGTGTTAAAGGAGAGTTATTTCCAGATGAGGAGACTTGAACTTCTTTATATGCTGAGAGAAATGAACCAAATAATGTAAAGAGGAAAGACTAAGATACAAAGGATTTGGGGGAAGGGGTGTTTGATGAGTCTAGATACCTGAGAAGACATGCAGAAGGGGATAAATCACAGGTGGAGTGGAATTAGCCACAGGCAGAAAGAGGGTGGCCATTTTTACTGGGTAGGGAAGAAAGAAGAAAAAAGAAGAGAGACATGAATTTGTAGGTAGTGGGAGAGAAAGTTATTAATAATAACATTAATTAGTATTCATTGAGACAGTCACCTCACTCAGAGTCTGGCTCATCTCATGCAGAGCCCGGATCCCTGCACTAAAAACTGGATAATCTCACTCAAAGGTGTCCTTGCCTCACCCAAAATTCAAATCACCTCACTCAGCCCAGCTCACCTCATCCAAAGGCTGGCTTGCCTCACTCATAGCCTGGATGACTTACCCAAATCCCAGATCACCAGACCCATAGCCTAGATCACCTGACCTAGGCTCATACATAGCTTGCATCACCTCACTTGGAGAAGTGTTCACCTTATCCACATCCCACTTACCTCATTCAGAATTCACCTCACCTCACCTAGAGGGGAAAAAAAATCCATTGAGGATCTATTTTTTTGCCAAGCACTGTACCAAATGGTTTGCATAGGCTGTCTCGTTTAATTCTTACAGTAACCCTTTGGAGTAGGCACTAAAATTATCCCAATTTTACAGATGTGGAAAGAACCATATGGAGAGAGTGTAAGTAACTTTCCCAGGGTCATATGGTATATCAGGGTGCAGTCAAGGAAAAAAAGATCCTTTGCACTGAGTACTTTCTAGGGAGTTCTTCCTTGTTGGTCTCAAATTTTCATGACAACCCCATCCCCACTTGTGACCACTAGGCACCAAAGCAGAGTTCTTTAGCAGTGAAACCAAGATAGAAGAGGAGAGAACACCTGGGATCCTTTTAGGATATGGAGTGGGTGGAGGATCACCCATGTAGGTAGATTTAGGAGTGATTAGAAGATTGCAGGGAAGCAGCTGTGGCTCAATCAGTAGGGCTCCCGTTTACCATATGGGAGGCCCCGGGTTCGGTTCCCGGGGCCTCCTGGGGAAGGCAAGCCCGCCTGCATAGCGTGGTTAGCTGACCCAGCGAGCACAAGCAGCAAGGGGGGGGGGATAAATGAATAAATAAATAAAATCTTTAAAAAAAAAAAAAAAAAAAGAAGATTGCATAAGGGACCTAGGAAGGATTTGGCATTAAGCAGAGGTAAGTGCTGGTGAAGAAATTGCAAAAACAAAGTTCACCTCTTTCACTAACTTGCCTGAATCCAGCCTTGCAGGAAATTACAGCAAAGATGTTCTGAGTTCAATATCAAAATCAGGATGACAGGCAAGGCCCTGAGAAACCAATGCTATCTTCTGATTTTTTTTTCCTAATATTTTCTGCTATCTCCATTTTTCTTTGCTTCCACTCACTCTCCTACACTCATTGACATTGCTTCACACATCACTCTTTTCCTTAAAAATCTATTTTAATATAAAGAAAAACAATAATTTGTAAAAGAAAATTATTTTACTGTTTTGTAATAAGTTCTAAACCCTGTGTATATTTATGTCTGGTTAAATTCCAATTAAATCTGGTTAGATCTTAAAATTCAAATGTGTGGAGGCAACCAAAATATACTTTAGGAAAAGCCCCTAGGAAGTAAGACTAAGCAAAAAGCCATATCTGCCAAGTGTAGAAAGAACTGTCAGTTAAGTACTCTATCTATATTTGCATGTATCATGAACCAGACCTTTTTTATTGGACACCACTTGCCTTAATATAAAATTAGGTACAGTGTTTCAAAGAGAACTCAGCTACCAGAATTCCCAGGTTCCAGTCCAAAACTCATTATTAGCTAGCTAGGCTATTTTATAGACAGGTCATCTTCTCTGAACCTTATTTCTTTATTTGAAAATAGGAAAAGTAATACCTGCCCCTCTACTTCATATGGTGGCACAGAGAATCAAACCAGTTATTTGGATATTCTTTTTTATGCTGACTATGATGATACAAAAATAAGGTACTGTTATAATTATAGTAATTCATTAGTAGCAGTAGTAGTAGTAATTGTTATTATTATTATTAATAGCAGTAGTAAGCACCAGAAGGAGTTTATTTTCTCACAATCTCATAGCATAAATCCCGAGGTCTATATACTAGGATCTTAGTGAGCATTAAAAGGCTCATCCACCTAGTACATCAACTAAGTTCAGTAAAAGGCCTGGAGAGGACAGGGGCAGATGGTAAAAAGAAAGGGAGGAGGAGGGGAAAGGGGGAGGAAGGTAGAAAGAGCAGATGGAGGGAAAGAGGCAAAGGGAAGCAAGAAAAGTAAAGATGAGAAAGGAAAGGCCACCTTCACTGGCTTACCTGCATGCCCCTATAACCTCCTTTATTAGAGTTACTATGATTAAGATGTTTTTTTCAAAAGGGACTTTTCCACAAGAGGCCATTAATATGCAAAATTGTTCACTGAGCAGGATAATCTACTAACCCATAGGGTTTTGGATAGATCTTGATCTTCACACATGGCCTTGGCAGAAGGAAATACAGAAGAAGGCAGTTTGACGGGGAGAAAAAAAAAAAAGAGCAAGGGAATATCTGACTCAGTGGTGAGCCACTTGGCTGTTTTCCTTACAGCCAACTTGGAAGGAAAAAAATGTTTATGGCTACATTTTTTTAAATTCTAAAAGAAATCATCTTCTTTTGTTAAGTCCCTTGGGGAAAATGTGTATATTTTTACAATACATATTGCCTAATCTTTGAGCAGAAAAATGTCAGTAAGCAAGTGGCACAGCTTCTTTGGCTCATAATTGTTAATATCTGGGCGTATCTGAAAAGTAGCAAAGTAGATGTAGTTATTCCTTTTTTTCAATCTTGATTAGCAGCATAGGGGAATTGACAGGGTAAAGACAATTGGGGATCAGAATGGGAAGGAAGCTGAAAGTGGGGAAAGAAACATAAATGTATCAAATAGTAATTGATAGAATCAAAGCTTCTATATTTCCTCTTTTGTTGAAATCCATAGTTCAAATTTTGTGAGATTTCATTAGATTTTTGTTTGTATATAGAAAAACTTTAAAAAACATATATAGTCAGACCCACAGAAGAGCAAGAGCCATTTCTTTCTTGCTCATTATTAAAAACTTTCTGAGGTTTATTTTTAAATAAATAAATAAATTTTAAAAGGTTTAGGTGCAGTGTTGAAGAAGTTAATCTAATAACTTTTCACCTGCCCCATGAAGTGAAAATTCTACCTATAAAATTTTTTTGTTGCTTTGAATTATATGGATAAGTAAGTTTTTTTTTTTCCTAAAATTAAAAAAAAAAAAAAGGTATATGTGTGAAAATAAATTGGTTGGTAAGAATGAAGCAAGGCTGCAAGTCTACAGAGCTCCAGAAGACACTGGCCCAGGAGTGGAAAGGGGACTTAGCTGGTTTCAGCTGAAAGACCAGTAAATATTTCAGACAATAGTCTGCCCTTTCAGCTGAAAATGTAGGAAATGGAGTGGCACAAGTGAGTGTCTTCCTAGACTGTCCCAAATATCTGTAGAATAATTCATGTGCCCTTTCCCTGCTTAATGGAAATGAAGGCAAGATCCTTGCAAACAGAAACAGGGAGAAATCATACATATAAGTTTTTTCTGATTATAAAGCAATTCATAAGAAAAAAGTTAACATTTTATTAAAATTAAAAGTCATTATAGAAAAATTGGATACATACAAAAAAGAATAAAAAAAATATATAGAAATGGTTTATAGTTCCACCAGGCAGAGAGAAGTGCTGTTAGCATTTTGATGCATTATGTATTTCTTCCTAGCCTTTCTTTTTTTTTTTTTTAATGTTATACTATCTTTGCCAAGTACAAGAAAAATACTGTCATTCGATGTTCTCACTGCTGCTGGACAATAAATGAATAAAAAGTGCAAAAATAAAAAAGATAAAAAGAGAAACAGTAATTGCACCCAATTGAACTGTAGGAAGCTGTGAGAAATCAGCACAGTGTGTTGGAAAGAACACACAGAAGACTCTGTTCTGGTATTGTCCTGTCCTTACCTCACTCTGTGACCTTGGGAAATTTATTTTCCTTCTCCAGCTTCATTTTCTTCATCTTTAATATAGGGGACTGCGGCTTAGCATTCCACAAACGTTATAAGTGACCAGACGAGCCAGGAATTATGCTCTGTGCTGGAGAAGACAGGCAGGCAGCTTCAAGTCTAATCTAGTGGGTTTTCCAACTTAGAAATGAAATTCAGGTAAACTCTGTGAATCTCCTGAAATGCCCCCTTTAATGGTTTAAAGGAAGATAATTTGTGAAAGTTTAGTAGAGTGGACAAGATGTTCTCCAAAGTTCCTCAGGCTCTGAAATTCTATATTTTAGCATCACCAAAAGCCAAGTGTGTCAAGTCACCACCAGTTATTATGTATTCTCATACTGGAAGTAATCAGTAAGTTTGTTGAGGGTCTAGGATAACCTCACTTTCAAAGCAAACTGAAATCAGAGCTGGATATTCTGTCAATTCAATTATCACTATATATTCCCTAAATACCAAAGGCTAAACTTTGGCCAAATTGGCCCGTAACAATCTATCCGGGATCCTGGAGGCGCCATTGGAGCCGGCTTGGCTTGCGAGCCCTGTTGAGGTTCCAGAGGTCAAGCCGCAGTTACCGCGGCGTCAGCTCCTGGTCCCGGGCCTCTCAGATGCGTGGCGTGCGTGGCGACGTTGGAGCGGCCCATGGAGTTCCAGGCGGCGCTGCTGAGCTCCGGCTCCTCTTCCTGGCCCCACTCTCGGCCTTAGGTCCTTGGACGCCGAGCCACCGCCACTTCAGACACAGGTACCACTGAGCTCCGCTTTCCAGCTCCGGAACAAATTTTTCAGAAAGTTGGGATAATATGTGTGAGCATCTCTTAAAAGACAATGAAGATAAAATTCGGGAGGAGCATAAGCAAATCCCCAATACCATAGTAGCAGAACAATATGAATCTTTTGTGAAATTCATACATGATCAGATTATGCGACTATAAAGGATAAAGCCAACAAGCTACGTGTCCTGAAGGTTACTTGCATATCTGAGTACCAGGTTTGACCTCAAAAGATAGCTTCTGTACACTTTTTACAACTGGTTTGACATAACAGTTCAGCTCCAACCTTGCATCCCGAGAACACTTAACCGTTTTTGAAGGACCATTTTATACAACTTGAAAGACCTTGAAGCTTTCTGGTTGCCACAAGCATATCTTTCTTTCCTGCTCCTCCAATAAACAGTTGTGTCCTACTGTGATACATTTTCCAAACAAAAACCTAGAGCAGAAGTTTGGCAAAATACACACTTCAAGGGGCAGATGTGGCTCAAATGGTTGGGCATCCATCTCCCATATGGAGGGACCTGGGTTTGATATCCCGGACTTCCTGGTAAAATAAAGAAAAATATAGAGGGTGTGCTGGCATGCCAGGCCCCACCAAGCCACACAACAAGATGACGACGATGACGACCTAACAGGAGAGAGACACAGGTGAGAGCCAAGACAAGATGTGCCGAAAAAAACAGGAACTGAGGTGGTGCAAGTGGCAGAACGCCTCTCTCCCACATCGGAGGTCGCCAGGATGGAATCCCGGTGAAGACAGGAGGAATAGGATGAGAAGAGAGGGCAGGAAACAGACACAGAATTGCCCAGCGAATGGACACACACAAAAAAACAAAAACTCAAACACACAAAAAAACAGCAAGAACAGTGGGGTGGGGTGGGGTGGGGTGGGGTGGTTAAAATGGATAAAGTAAATAAATAAATAAATCTTTAAAAAAAAAAAAAATATATATATATATATGTATACATATACACACACACACATCTTCAGTGGCACTCAACAAGTGGAGTTTCCCCAAGCACAGTTCTATAAGAAGTGTGTGTATATGTGTGTATTTGTATTTTAAGTTATTATTTGTATTGTGCAAATGTTTTGATCTTAAGGATTCTGGCTGTGGATTTGATGCACAACAATTATGGTTAAAAACATTTGCTTGGTCTACAGAAGATCATCGATGTTTTGTGATAATATAAGTTCTAACAGTTGGTTGTTTTATGTGTCGGTATTATTGTTAAATAGAGGGACTATTTCTAGGCACAGAATATGAATCATAAGTTAGAATGGACATTAGATGTGATTATGATGACATAGCAAAGGTCTGCAGTGTAGGCCTACAAATGCATGGTGAGGATTTAGAACAAACTGGAGATGGGCCATTTGACACATGGACTCTGCCTAGCCATATTAGAAAAATACTTTGACTCCAAGCCTTAAAATACCCACATGGAGTCTGCATTCACCTCATTCACACAAAGAGCTACCTGGACACTGAAGCTCTCCAGGGAAAAGATCTCCCCTAGAGCAGGAACATCAGGATTTGTTCCATAGCATAGGCTAGGTAAGCTTGGGGTTCGACCAGGTCACAGTGGCACTGCTACTTGGGCAGAATTTGGATCCTTTGGTCAGATTTCCCCAAATTCTTTTAAGTAGTATCCATGTTCAACTGCTTGATCTTTGTTTTGGCAACTCCCTGTCTGAGGTTGCTTATGAGCTGTTCTTCACTTTGTTTCCAAGGCTGAGAAACAGAAAGTAGCCTTTGTTTTGCAGAGGTAGAAGTTAAGTATACATTTAATTTTTACTGTGACATATTCAGGGCCACATTTTACAAAATGTCTTGTGCATTAGTTTGCCAAAGGCTGCCAATAGCATTTATAGTGGGAATTTTATTAGGGGAAAATCTTAGAGTTGTAAGGTTGTGAAAATGTCCAAATCAAGGCATAATCAGAGATGCTTTCTCACCAGAGACCGCTACTGGTGTTCCTGGTGTACTGCCACGAGGCAAGGCAAGATGGCAGCCAATCTCTGCCTAGGTCCCTGCCTTCCCCTCAAGGCTCACTATCTCCTGAAGCTCAGCTGTGGATGACCAGACATATTGCTCATCTCTTCAGTGCTCCGTGGGCCCAGCCTTTTGGGGGCTTTGTGTTTCCACTTCACCTGCTAGTGATCTTCTGGTCCTCTCTCACATGGTAGGGTCAACATGGCAGCTTTCTTTCTGTGTGTATCTTTGTGTGTTCTCAGTTTATATAAGACCCAGCAAGAGGGCAGGGACACAGCCTGTGTCACACCTCACTGATGTAGTCCAATCAAAAGTGATCTAATCAAGGTCCCTTAACTGAATCTAATCAAAAGTTCCCATCCACACTGTATTTACAGGCACAGGGATTGGTTAGCTTAAGAACATAATTTTCTGGGGTCCACAAAAGACAATTCAGGGCACTTTGTTTCATTTATTATAGTTTCTGGAATGGAGATTTCTATTAAAATTATTTTAGTTTAATATAGAATTGTTTTTTTAAATTAGGGCTTATTTTAAATAAAATTTTATTGAAGTATATCCTTCATACATGAACATACATAAACAATAAATGTATAGTAAAAGTTGTGAATTTACAAAATAAACATACATATCATCATACAAGGTCCCATACATCTCCCCACCACCAACACCTTGCATTGTTGTGAAACATTTGTTACAAACTATGAAAGAGCATTGTCAAAATATTACTAACTATAACACATATCTTATATTTGGTGTATTTTCTCCCCAATTCACCCAATTAGTAACACTGTATATTAGTATTAGGTATTTATTATTGTTCATGAGAGAACGTTCTCATATTTGTCCTGTTATCCACAGTCCATCTTCCACAGCTGGATTCCCTTTGTTATACAGTCCCATGCTTTGTACAGTCCATTCAAAGTGTATACTCAGTGGCTCTCATTTTCATCACAGAGTTGTGCTGTCATCACCTTCATCAATTTTAGAATGTTTTAATTACTCCAAAAGAAAAAAAATCCCGTTATACCCCCCTATTGTTGTCCCTTAGAATTGAAATATCTTCTTGCCATTGCTGCAAAATATTACAATATTTCTGTTAACTATCATCAATAAGTTCCATTAGTTTTAATTTTCCCATATATCACCAAATTCTTAGCACTTTTTAAAAAAAGAGCATTCTTTTATTTTATACCATTAACCACAATCATCATCCACCACCAAAATTACTATGTTACACATTCCCTAGATTATTCTCTAGTTTCCTTTCAAATGACATTTACATCCACAAACTACCCCTTTCAGCCACAATCTCATTTATAAATCAGCAGTGTTGGTTATACTCACTATAATGTGTTACTATCAACTCTACTCATTTCCACACTTGTACAATTAATCTTATTAATAATGCTACACACATTAAGCATCAGCTCCCATTCTTAACCCACCTTCTATTTTCTAGTAACCTATACTCTAGAGTTTACTTCTGTGAATTTACTCATCATATTTAGTTCATATTAGTGAGACCATACAATATTTGTCCTTTTGTGTCTGGGTTATTTCACTCAGCATAATATCCTTTAGGTTCATCCATGTTGTCATATGCATCCCGATTTCATTTCTTCTTACAGGTGAATAGTAGTCCATTGTATGTATATACCACATTTTGTTTATCCATCTATCGGTTGATGGACAATTGGGCTGGTTCCATTTTTAGCAATTGTGAATAATACTGCTATGAACATTGGTGTGCAAATGTCAGTTTGCATCCTTGCTTTCAGTTCTTTGGAATATATTCCTAGTAATGGGATTCCTGGAACATACAGCAGTTCTATATTCAGCTTCTTGAGGTACTGCCAAACTGTCTTCCACAGAGGCTGCACCATTCTCCATTCCCACCAGTGGTGACAAAGTGTTCCTGTTTCACTACATCCTCGCCAGCACTTGTAGTTTTCTGTTGCTTTTTTTTTTTTTTTTTTCCATAATGGCCATTCTATACGGTGTGAAATGGTATCTCGTTGTAGTTTTGATCTGCATTTTAATTAGGGCTTATTTTGAAAAATTCTGAATTTAAATTTATGCCAAAACCTTCCAAAGTAAGGTAATATTCCCAGAGAGTTGTTTGGATCAGGTGGCTCAGAGAAATTTCTGGAATATTTACATTCAAAGATTTCTTATTAATGAATGTCTTTGACTTAAATCTAACCAAAAACTGCAACATAATTCTTTGTACATTTTCATTATATAGTGTTAACAAGATTAGTTGCAAACAAATAAAATACTTAAGCTATTTTAAAAATCTATCCTTACTCCAAACTTTGTTCCTTTTGATTCTGCTCTCACCAGTCAATTCCACTTAATCCAGGAATTCAGAGTCTTTGAACTTTCTCTTCCATCTCCTATGAAAACCTATTGGAAAGTGCTGGATAGAGTCATATATAGCCTAGTGTGTTTCTCCAAATGATAATTGCGCTAAAGTTTTCTATCTGATCATTTAATAATAAGATTTGCTCCCTGCTGAAGGGATTTCATATATCAATGAGTAGGTATTTTTAGGGCAAGACAAATATCCTTCCTAAGTTCTTTAAATTCATACAAAATATGAGTGAACCTTTGTCCAAGAGTCAAATTCTGAAACTATGAGGATTATGTCTCCAATATGGGTCATTCCTCAAACATCACTAACAAGGACTCTCCACCTCCTTGGGGTTACTTGTGAACATAATTTTAACTTTTGAAAAACATGTAGAAAGACCACCCCAATAACTACTAGCCCTGAATAAAATGTAATATCAAAGGACCATTTCAAGAGGTGGAAGAGGGGATTGTTGGCTTTGTTTCTGTTTTAGTAGCATGGCTGAAAGAATCTAGGGAGGTTGTCTTAATTTAAATGAATTACAAATGGAATTAGTTATTGGTACACTTATAAATAAGTGATTCGTCTAGTTTAGTGCTGTCCAAAACAACTTCTGCAATGATGGAAATGTCCAATAGGTAGCCACTAGCTTACTTATGGCTATTGAGCACTTGAAATTTTGGCACTGAATTTTATATTTTTAAAAAATTTTAATTAATTTACATTTAAATAGCCATATGTAACTAATGGATATGGTATTGGAGAGCTCAGTTATAGATGATTCTTTTTGGAGGATGGTTGGAAGCCAAAAACACTATTATGTCCCTTATTAGAGAATCTCATCCAAATAAGATGAATATGTCTTCTGAATTCCAGGTCTCTTATAATTATCTTAATTTCCAAGTCAATTGCTATTGACAAATCAGAAGATGTACAGAATTGCCATGGGAACCTTCTTGGAGATACACAGGGCCAATCAGTACATTGCTATTTAACTAGACACAGATAAGCCTGAGATGTACCTTAAAGTGATCCAAATAACATATTTTATGTTTCCCTAAATTTGTGCCTACTGGGAGTTCATGTTTCTATGTCAACTTGTATTACAGAATACCTTAAAAAAAAAAATATCCTGTTACCAAAGACATCCTCCTCCCCCTCCCAAAACCACAGTTTTTTCTGAGGAATGGAATTAGGAGACTGTGACTAATTGTCTGTTGTTTTTTAAGCAAGGCCTTTGGGGCCTTTCCAAGAAGTAACTTGCATATCTGTTATAAGAAAGGAGAATTATATAGTCTCTGAAGGCTCTTTGTTAAAACTTTGTTTTTTGATAAGTATGTTTTTATCTAAATGCATTTTGTCAAGAGTTCCTTTTTGGGAATTATATGCGCTTGCTTTTCTGATGGGTTCCTTTAAAAAACAAATCAGTAAGAAGCTTGCCATCAGCATTTCAAATAAGGTGAGAAGATTGTGATGAGATGTTACTACTGGCCCTTGATTTCTGCATTGAAACATTAAGGGGTTCCAACCATTACCCCTGCCCCTTTTGGAACAGTTATACTTGCCAAGGCCTTCTAGCACCAAGGCCTTCTAGCACTAAGCCCAGTGAGCTCCACTAGCTGTATAAGCTACTGTTTGCAAAAGCAGATATGCATATAAATCCCTGGCTGGGGAAGCGGCTGTGGCTCAATCAGTAGGGCTCCCGTTTACCATATGGGAGGCCCCGGGTTGGGTTCCCGGGGCCTCCTGGTGAAGGCAAGCCCGCCCGCATGGCGTGGTTAGTTGACCCAGCGAGCACAAGCAGCAAGGGGGGGATAAATGAATAAATAAATAAAATCTTTAATAAAAAAATAAAATAAAATAAAATAAAATAAAATAAAATAAAATAAAATAAATCCCTGGCTGGCCTCCCCGTACCTACCCTTATTGCCATGTGGACAGAAAAGAATTCATTAGAAGTTTATTTATTGATTATCATATTTATTTCCAAGGTTAAAAAAATAATTTTTCCCTTGGTTATAGAACACTGAGGGGCCTGGAAAAGAGGCATGAGACGTGGCTGTTCTGGGTAAGAGACCTGGGAGGCTGGGTTTGAAGAAACACAGATGAAACCAAGTCCAAGGCCAGGGTTCTTGTTTCCTTTGTTGTTAGAAAAGTTATTGGGAAACTGAGGATTACAGTGAAGGGAGAATACCTGTTTTAGACAATATTGCCTGCTGATAATGAATTGAAACAGGTCGTAGGAATCACTTCTTTGTCAACAGCCCTGAGAAAAGAATCCGCATTGATCCCGGTCTCAGGTTTAAGATTTTTTGAAATATAACGGAGAAGGCTCACTGCTGCCTTCAATCTGGCTTACTTTCTTTTTTTTCCCCCTACTGTAGCAGTTTGATATTGTTTATGAATTCCAGAAATACATATTGGATTATGTCTGTGAGCTGGTCTGTTCTTCTGGGCATATTAGAATGAATTGGATTCAGAGGTCTCACTTTTACTTGATTAAATAATGATTAAGGCTTTGATTGGGCCACATCAGTAGGGCCACCAAGGGGGCGGGGACTCACAGAGAAAACAACATGGCAGAGGAGAAAGTTGGAGTTTTAATGCCGAAGTGGATACATGAGGAAAGAGAGAAGGCTCCATTAAACACAGCGGAGGCCTGGGGAAGAGAGACGAGCCATTTGCCTGATAGTCTACAGCTGACCTTGTGGAGAGAGCAGAGCAGCTGAGCCCAGAGAGAAATGAGCCCTGGGAGAGAGATGAGACTATCCCAGTCTACAGCTGATGTTGGAAGAAGCTGAGGCCATGGAGCCTTTAGAGGAAGAGGAAGCTTGAATCCTTGCAGACGTCAGCAGTCATCTTGCTCCAACACATAGCAACAGACTTTGGTGAGAGAAGTAACTTATGCTTTATGGCCTGGTAACTGGTAACTGGTAACTTCTATCCCAAATAAATACCCTTTATAAAAGCCAACAGGGTTCTGGTATTTTGCATCAGTACCCCTTTGGCTGACTAATATACCTACCCAAATTCATATAAACTTTTGGGCCTTTCTTTCCATACTATGTTAGACCAAAAGTTACATTTAGAATTGATCTTATATAAACCCCTTCCTTTAAAACTGAGAAAATGAAGGCACAGCTTTGTCCAGGGTCAATCAGTTATTACTAGAACTCCTGGCCCAGACCTTACTTCATATACCACAAAGATCCTGTTTCCATAACAGTTGCCAAGCCCCTATCTGTTCCATTGACTTCTTTCTATAATGAAATGATAGGAGTTGAGGACTCTAAATAATTTGTAATGAGAATATATAACACTCAGGACCTTGGGACGGCCCTGCCTTACACTTTGTTGTACTTAATGCTTCAATTCAACAAATATTTATCAAGCGACTACAAAGTCTAAGCCCTAGTACTAGTATAAGAGCCTCAAACATAGTTGCAGCTAAGATTCTCTCTAAAAAGATATTTCATCTCCACCCAAAACAGAAAGGCCTTGGGGAACTTGTACCAATATATTTCTCTAACTCAGTAGAGTTAACCCATATTTAATCATCCTCCTTTTCTTTCTAGCTGATTATTTCCTATTAAGTCTTCCTGGCATCCTTTCCTGCTGTCTATGTTTAAAGTTGAACACAAGGTCCTGGGAAAGGAGTGAGAAAGCCTAGGGTGTGGCCCACAAGCCAGATCTTGCTCAGTTGCTATATATGGGGATTAGGAAAAGAATGACTTGTTCTTAACATTTTGGTTTGACTTTAGTCCTGGTTTGAGTCTGTTGCAAAAGAAAATAAAGTGTAACTAAAAAGGGAGTAGACTTGTTACTATAAAATCTGGCCCCTGCTTACAGAGTTCATCTGATTCCTCTCACTGCTGTGGAACACGCATATACACATACAAGCTGATTTTCTTGTCAAGTCCTGTTCTTTTTTCAGATCTTGCCCTCCTCCTCCCAGCCTTTGGTCTGAGTTCTTTCCATCCCCACTGCCTCCACTCTTGTCCACGTAACCCTCATTTCTTACTCCAACTACAGACAGGTCCTATAGCCCTCTGACTAATTTTTCCATACCTATTCTTGCCTATGATCTTTTCTCCATTCTGTACTCAGAGTGGACTTGAAAATACATGCTGCTTTCTGGTGTGTGAGGGCAATGACCCAAATCATGAATGGGGCCTATGATGCCATGCACAAAGAGGCTTTCACCCACCTCCTTAGCCTTTTCATTCTTCGTGGGCCATCCACACTGGTGCTACCACCAGCCTTATTCCACCCCCTGCCCTGAACATTCTCCTCTGCCTTCAACTTTAACCCCAGCCCCTGCACCCCTACTCTTCCCTTCAGAGCCCAGCTCAAGTGTACTTCTTCAAGGAAGTCTTCCCTGATTCCCCAAACTAAGTGAGGATCCCCAGTTAGATGTTCTCCTAGCATCTTGCACTTCTCCTTCACAATGCTTATTACAGCTGCAATCACATAATTGTTTAAAGATTCTTTCCCTAGCCAGAATATGAACTTGGAGAAGTCAGAGACCATGGCTGTCATATACTCTGCTTTACCTTCAGCATCTAGCCCACTGGCCAGCACAATGTTGGGGCTCACTAAATACTTGTTGACTGAATGACCACATTTGTGTTCTAGAGATATACATGGCCTCTTCCCTGACACACAGGTTCTGGAACAGAAAGAACCTACTCTGTTCTTTATTGTATCCTCTGTATTATTGTTATCCCTTTAACTTTGGTTTGGTTTGATTATTTTTATCTTCTCTATTTTTACCTTTTATTTTCAAAAGGCAAGAAAGAACTCCCAGGTAGAATTATAGCTGGCAGTGTCAACCACACTTGTGATCTCAGAACACACCCTGTCTTTTTCTATTTCCTATATATATACAGTCATGGAATGAGATGTCTTGAATTCTAATTCCAGCTCTACCTCTTACTGGCTTATATTCTTTTACAGGTCATAAAAGATCCCTGACCCTTAAGGTCTTCATTTGTAAAAAGGGAATGGTAACATACACCTGCCCTACCTACTCCCAAGGTTATTGGAAGGATCCATGAAAGACTAGGGGACAAACTGTAAAGCACCACAGAAATGTTAGCTGTGGTTATTTGTTTTTCCCCATATGAGGGACTCTGTCCCCCATCTCAGTCTGCTGAAGTAAGATCTCACAAGGTCCCACTCACACACTACCTTCTCTTTGAAAGCTTGCTTATTTCTGTTAGTTAGAGCTTTTCTCTCTTCTTGCCAAAGCATTTTGTTTTTATCCTTTTTTCTAGTTCTATTCTGGCTTTTTATTATAGTTATTTTGATACTCATCTCTCTAACCTACTAAACTCTGTGCTCTCTGAGGACAAGTACACTGAATTGATACATTATCTGAATCTTTGTATCCTCAGCATCTAATACACTGTTAGGTGTTTAATAAAATTATTTGATTTTTTTTAAATTGGTATGATAGCAGAGTGACTGGGATAAACTCCTTTAGTCTTACCAGTTCCATTCATTGATTTCATCATATATTCTCCCTCATTTCTGCCACAAATACAAAGAATTGAGATATCCTATCCTCCTTGCCCTTCCTATGAAGGTTTCCAAAATTACTGAGGAAGAAAAAAGAAGTAGGGAGGCTTATAAAAATATAGAATTGTATTAGTCAGCCAAAGGGGTACTGATACAAAGTACCAGAAATCTGTTGGCTTTTATAAAGGGTATTTGTTTGGGGTAGAAGCTTACAGTCACAAGGCCGTAAAGAATAAGTTACTTCCCTCACCAAAGTCTGTTGCCATATGTTGGAGCAAGATGGCTGCCGGTCTCTGTGAGGATTCTGCCTTTCTCTTCCTCTTAAGGTTCCATGGTCCCAGCTTCTTCAGATCTCAACTGTAGGCTGGCATAAGACTCATCTCTCTTCCCGGGGCTCATCTCTTTCTAGGCTCAGCTGCCTTGCTCTCTCCACAAGGCCAGCTATAAACTATCAGGCGAATGGTTCAGCTCTCTCCCTGGGTCTCCAAGCATCAAAACTAAGCTCTCTCCTCTGCCATATCATTTTCTGTGTGAGTGTCTGCCCACCAAGGGGGTGAGGACTCAATGTCCTACTGACATGGCCAAATCATAGCCCTAATCTTAATTTAATCAAGTAAAAGTGAAACCTCTGAATTTAATACAATCAAAGGGTATCATGCCCAGAGGAACAGACCAGTTTACAAACATAATCAATATTTCTTTTCAGAATTCATCAATAATAACAAATTGCCACAAGAAAAAACCAAATTATGCCAATAAATACATACATTGGGTATATAGTACATGTTTAATCCCCCATAGCTTTTCCTTGAATCAGATGATTAGAAGTTTAAAATTCCAGTGGCATCTGGCTAATGGCATCTGCTGAAACTGATGTCTCAGAAAAAAGAAAAAAAAAGGAAAAGAAACAGAAATAGTAATGTGATGACAAATCGATCCTGACTTATTGTTAATTCTCAGAAAAAGGAGAATGCTGTGCATTGTATTCTTTGTAGTGGAAACCATTCTCCCTAATGTGTAAATATCTAGCAATAATGCATTCACTGAAACCAAAAGTATAGACCTGGAAGTTTAAGTTCTAATCTCATTTCTGCCTTAGTCTAGCAGGGTGACATTGGACAAGTCAAGTTACCCATCTATCAAGTGAGCTGTATTGCATATGAGGCCTCTTGTTACAGATTTAAAAATAGAAAGCCTCCTAAAAGAACTTCTTTTATTTAAACTAGCCCTCATGGAGCCACATATGGACTTGGAAAAGGATGCAGTCAGGCCACGACTGTCAGGAGATAAACCAGATTGATACCATTATCTAACATTGTAGTACCCAAGGATACAAATCTTTTTCATATCAAACGTCTTCTTGCCAATTGCCATTAATACCCATCCTGGTGTGTGTTTGCTTTTTCTTCAGTTCAACTGGTATTATTAAAAGACTGTTACCCAAGAGAAATAACAATATGGCAGAATGATCAGTCATGAAACCTGTGCTCTAGATCTGCCCGTGCCATTACAAGACGTGTGATCCTAGACACTTTAATAATAGTGACAATGGCCATTTACTGAGCAATTACTAAATGCTCACTGTGCTAGGCACTTTACAGTTATGATTTTAATTCTCACAAAACCCTTCATCATAAATGGTATTAGCCTCGTTATACAGATGACTACACTGAAGCTCACTGATATTAAGTAACTTACCCCAGGTCAAGTAGCTAGTAAAAGAGACTCCAAAGTCCTTGCTTTTTCCACTGAGGAATTTTTTAGATCTCAATTTTGTCCATATGTAAATTAGGGAATTTAATTATGTGATCCTAGGGGCAATATTAAATAAAGTTAACTTTTTTTTTTAAACTTTTTATTATGGAAAATTTCAAACATGCATAAGAGTAGCAATACCCATCCCCTAGCTACCACAATCATCACCTCATAGCCATTTGTGTTACATCTGTACACACACCAACTTTCCTCCCAACATCTGCCCCCACTGGATTCTTTTGAAGCAAAGTCTAGATATCATATTATTTCATCTGTAAATACTTCAGTATTTATCACTAGAAGGAAAGACTTAAAATATAACCATGATACCATGAGTACACCTAAAAATTTAACAATAATGTCTTTTTTTTTTTCCATTTGGCAAAACATTTAATTTATTTGACCCAATTTTCAGGCATTGTGAAACACTATTAAAACGTTTAGATAATTTCAAACTTTAAAGTGATTACAGCAAATTTTATTTGGCAACAGGCAATTCAAATATGTAATTTGTTTGTACATTTAGAACTTTCCATTTGCTTTAAATAAATCTCTAGTAATAAATTCAAAACTTAATATTTCTTTGTCATTTAAAATCTTATAAAAATACACTTAACCTGTACTTCATTGGAGATGTAAACTGATGTTAGCTGATCCCCTTCAAAAGATGCTGATAGGTGGGGAAAAAAAAAAAAAAAAAAAAAAAAATATATATATATATATATACACACACACACACATAGTATGGAAAATAGTATATATATAGTATGGAAATAGTATGGAAAATGAAGTTGTGACTATTTTGAATAATTATGCATTAAAAATTTCTAACACCTATCAATAATTTCTTAACGTCATCAAATATTTAGTAAGTGTTTAAATTTCCCTGATTTTCTCATTTTTAAAATAAATGGTTTGTTTAAATCAAAACCTAAAGAAGGTCCTCACGTTGCATTTGACTGACTTCTTACATCTCCTTTAACTATGTTTTCCTCACTTCCCCCCATCTTTGTTTTCCTTGCAATGTATTTGTTGAAGAAACTGGGTCATTCATCCTAATCAGTTTCTCACATCTGGATTTTTCTGGTTGCATTACTATGACATCAGTTTACATGTTTCTCTGTTCTCTTTATTACTTATAAACTGGTAGTTAGATCTAGAACACTCAGATTCTGTCATTACAAAGACAGCCATAATATGAGTATATCTTGGCAAGTTGTTTATACTTTATTGGAATTCCTCCACAAGATAGGATACCAAGGAAATCATTAAATTCTGGAAATTTAGGATTCCTACTTGGTCTCTGAAAAGGAAGACAATGACTATAGTTTTGTCATGCTGGTGTATATTGGTATGTCAGAGACCTTTGATTTAATGAAGATAATTAAAAGAATAATTATAGCCAACCTAAAATTTTGCATGTTAGATATCATAGAAAATACCATTAACACCTATCTATTCTGCCTTTGTGTTGGAGGTAATTAAAATTTTAGAGTAAAATAAAATTGGAGAGAATATGATAAATAGATATAAGGCTCAGATTTTCAAAATAAATATTTCTGTGTTCAAAGGAATTGATCCATATCTTCCCGCAGAGACTAAAAAGCTCTCATCCGTCTGATTTTAAAGCAAAATTATAAATTCCAACAATGTAACTTGTTTGTGTTAAGACAGATCTAGGGAGCAGATGTAACTCAAGTGGTTGAGCGCCTGCTTCCCATGTATGAGATCCCGGGTTCGATCCCTGATACCTCCTGAAAAACAAAACAAACAAACAAACAAAACCCTCCACAGATCTAGACAAGTCCCCGTCTTTGAGGATTTTCTGCTATCACAGTGGTTTTCACAGTGTGAAATTCCAGTTTATGGATGGTGTCTTTTGCCAAAGTAAAAGCTCAGCAGCTTAAAAGTGGTGAAATAACTGACATCTTTAGAATTCTGACAGTTCTAATGAGCTACAGGAAACACTGGCCAATGTCTGCTTGGTTTGGTTTCCATTCCTTTGCTAAATTCCTTACATCAGCACTGACCAATAAAAATATAATACAAGTCAGATATGTGATTTTAAATTTTCTAGTAGCTACTTTAAAAAAAGAAAAAAGAACAGGTAAAGTTAATTTTAAGAATACATTTTACTTAACCCATTATTTCCAAAATATCATTTCAATATGTAATCAATATGAAAAAGTCACTAATGAAGTATCTAACTTTTTGTACTAAGTCTTCAAAATCCAATATGTATTTTATACTTACAGAACATCTTGATTCAAACTAACCGCATTTCAAGTGCTCAATAACCACGTGGCTAGAGGCTACCATATTGGACAGTTCAGCCTTAGATAAGAGAAGAATCACAACTGGAGACAATGACACCTTTCTAAGACTTAAGTTACCTTTCCCATGAATTAGATGATGAGTACAACATGTTTAGCACAGTATTTGCCACTTGTAGCTGAAAGGCCATCCCAAGTCTGAGGGAAGAAGGGATGGGATACAAATTACAAATAGTTTTCAAATATTTAATCTTTTTTATTTTAATGTCTATCCCAGCCATTCTGTTTTCCATGTTTTGAAGAATGGAAAATGGTGGTACTTTTCTGTCTTGATGAGTTATGAATTAGCAGAGAAAAGTGGAGCTTCCATTTAATTAAATTTATTCCCGATTATAGAAGTAATTCGCTCTTCTGGGGAAAAATTACCTTAAGAATCAGACTTGAGTTTTCATCCTGACTATACCACAGTTTTAGTTTCCTAGGCTGCTCCAAGCAAATACCGGGAAACAGGTTGGCTTAAACGATGGGGATTTATTAGCTTACAGTTTTGAGGTGGAGAAAATGTCCAAATCAAGGAATCATCAGGTGATGCTTTCTTCCTGAAAACTGGCTGCCAGTAATCCTTGGCTCCTCTGCCATATGGCAAGGTACATGGCAGCATCTCCTGGTCTCTCCCTACTCTTCTGGGTTTCATTGACTTCAGCTTCTTGGTTCTGTGGCTTTCTGTCTGAATTCATTGCATTTATAAAAGACATCAGTAATTAAGGCCCATCCTGAGTGAGGTGGGTCCAACTTAATGGAAATAACCTCATCAAAAGGTACTACTTAGGGAAGCAGATGTGGCTCAAGCGATTGGGTTCCAGCCTACAACATGGGAGGTCCCAGGTTCAGTTCCTGGTGCCTCCAGGAGAAGGCAAGCTGGCATGACTGGCAGGCGCAGTGAGCTGGTGCAGCAAGATGACACAACAAAGAGACAAAGAGGAAAAGCGATGAGAGACACAACAAACTAGGGAGCTGAAGTGGCTCAAGTGATTGAGCGCCTCTCTCCCACATGGAAGGTCCCAGGTTCGTTTCCTGGTGCCTCCTAAAGAGAAGATGAGCAGACACAGAGAGCACACAGCAAATGGACACAGAGAGCAGGCAGCAACCACAAACAATGACGGGGAATAAATTAAAGAAAATAAATCTTAAAAAAAAAAGGTAATTTACAATGGGTTTACACTTACAGGAATGGATTAGATTTAAGGACATGTTTTTCTGGGGTACATACAGATTCAAACCAACACAGCTACTAACAGTATGGCCCAAGACAGGTCAAGTTAATTGTTTAGACATTTTCTCATATGTAAAATGATGATGGACTAGATCCGCAGCTTTCAAACCACACTCTGAGAAATCTGGGGATTTCTAAGGGAAGAGGGACGAAAGAAATAGTTGGGATTTTTGCCCCTTCCCCCAATCAAATTCAACCACTGCAGGATCAATTTTATTTTTTATATATATAAATGTTCAATGTAAGCTCCAAAGCTCATTAAAATTTAAAATATTATAACTAGTGAACATGACCATCTCTACTTTCCCTTTCAACAATAATATTCCATAATTTGAATCATTGAATTTTTTTAGAGATTCTTAATGTCTGTAGTGCCTTTACAACAAATTTATAACCATCCTCCCCATATATACACACATTTTTTTCCAAAATGAAAATAGCTTGGTTAGAAACAACATTATCTGACATATCATGACGGTTAAATAGGAATTCATAAGTCCTTATGGTACTGGCAGAAGCATGGTCATACAGGAAAGCTGCCTCAAATCGAGAATAAGTTCTATTTAATAAGGACAAACAAATTGCTCATCATGAAGGAAGAGATCCATTGAAGTCAACCTACCATTAAGTGACTAGCTGGTCTCCCTGAGTTACTTTACTGGAGGCTCAGGGTTGGTCACTATTATTAGCATATTAGACACAGTAATGAGGTCTGCCTTGGTAAGGGGAAGTCTGTGTGGTTGAGTTTATACAGAGCCTCCCTGCCTCCAACATGGCCACTCAGTGCAGCAGCCATTGGGCAAAATTTGGGGATGGAAAGGAAAGAGTCTTTATCACAAATTCAGGGTGTATTATTTTATCACCTTAGTTTTAAGAGCCTCCACTGCAATGGGGGCTTTATTATGAGCATTTACATGGGATATATAATCTCTTCTGGCCATTCTAGAGGTTTGTTCACATACCTCTTTCTCAAACTTCCTTGTCATGAATCTTGGCCCTTCCATATCTCCAGGCAAGTTACCAAACCATTGGCCACTGATAATTCCAGGTAAATCAAACAATGAGATCTATTATTTCAAGTTCTGGCTTTTGTGAAGATTGTCCTTTTCCCTTGTCTTTCTGGGTCTCTGAGTGAGTTATAAATATTAGAGCAATCCACTTCCAGCCAAGAAAAGATACCTATAAACCAGGTTTTAATTTTTTCATAGTGAATATCCTATGAAACAATACATGTAAATTGGGGAGAGAAAGCAGTATGACAAGAGTAGACAATCAGAGAATATGAACAACTTGCTTACACAACTTACTTGCATTCAGGACCTGTTCATCCATGGTGCTTTTTGTTTACCTTTTCAACTTGAGTTAATAGCTAGGCATCTTAGTTAACATTTGGATCATAATGGATAATTGGGAATGCAAAGTCCCAGGGTTAGGTGTTCTACCTAACCATTAGCAAGTCTTTAAAAGTCAAAAAGTTCCATCGAAATACTGCCTCTTCTTAATGGTAAAGAGTTCAGAGTAGAACGGTTGATCCCTCACTTTGGAATGGGTAGTCTATATACTAGTGGACCCTTGAAAAATGTCCACTCTCTAGCTCTCAGGTATCTTTTCAAAGTTTCAAAAATATTTAGTTCTTACTTTTCTTTTGTCCCTAACTGCATAGGAAGTGATGTAATCCTGTAGCAAGAAAGTAAAGCTATGCTATTGTCCATACCAGATGAAATCAAACTACTTGTACCTTAGTAGTTTCAGCTTCAGCATTCAAAATTAGCCTCATAAATGTCCACAGGTCCCTTTGCATTACAGGAGAAAGTTCATAGTAGGCACTTCCTCAAAGATACCCAGATTTCCTTAAACTGAGGGAGTCTGGATCTGTGAACTGACTTGTATTAAGAAATAGGATAAGGTCTGTCTTTTCCATACCTGAAGGTTTTTTGTTTGTTTGCATGTTTGTTACACTAATCAAGTAGAACCTTAGTGAGCTGCCCATCTATTTTGGTCCTAGGAACTCCATGATCAGCCAGTCACCTCCCAAAAACTTTATGGGTTAGACTATTCTGATTTCCACACTGGCCCTACTACCTCTCAAGCTAATAACATGCAATTGTTAAATACTGGTACTTGGACCATGTCACTCTAGGATCCTCCCATCCCCTTGAAAATCAGTAAGTCAAATTCAATTTCACCTCTCCCATCATCATCCCTGGCCTACAGAGAACATTTATCAATGCACTTTTCAAACATGGTGGCCCCTACAGAAATTTTTCAAAGCCTTTGTGAAAAGGGGGTCTTGTGGACCTTTTTGGAAGATACAGTTAGGAGGTAGATAGGTGAATCAGATATGATAAATTCACTCAAGCATTCCTGCCTCCTAAATTTTTTTTAGTTTTTCCTTTACATTTTACCAAAGAGATTTGCATCTCAACTTCATTTTGCAAGAATTACTGTTGAGTCCAGATTTCAACCAGCTGTTAGCAGAACAAACAATTATTCCCAGCTATGACATTTAATCCAGATACTCTTATAAGTCCTATTAATAAATTCAGCCCAGTCTAAAATTGTGTCCTCCTCTTCTTCATAGAATATCTTTAAAACCTATTCTAGCCCACATTCCCCAAATTAATTAGAAAAGTTCTTTAGTTCCTTTGGTGCTCAAGCCATCTTTTCCTGAATTTCACTTTATAATTGGCCTCATAAGGCATACTAGAATCTGACTCTAAAAATAGATCTGGAGATAATGCAGGGTAAAAGTAGGGCATAATAGAATTGGCCTCATTTTATAAAATAACTCCCTTAAACTGGGGAGTTTCAGCATCTTCAAAAGTGAAAGAGCCTTATAAGCAAAAGGAGACACTGCTTCATCTGGCAAGGGAAGCTCAGTGGAGTTTGGGAGTGGCGTTCTCTGAGTTCTCAAAATTCTCTCATATATAGCTGCATTAGTCACCTAAAGGGGTGCTGGTGCAAAATACCAGAAATCAGTTGGTTTTTAAAAAGGGTATTTATTTTGGGTAGAAACTTATAGTCACAAGGCCATAAAGAGTAAATTATATGCAAATATACTCGCTGTCCTGATTTTGTGATAATCAGGGTAAGCTAAACATTCACTATATTAGAAACCATGCATGTGTCCCCAGACCTAGTTTTTCTCCCTAGGTCTGGGTTTTAGAATGCTGGTGATAAACTAAGGCTGATTTATTATATGACCATCCTGTATGGGAAAAGACTAAATTTGGGTATCTTTGGTCAACCTTAAGAGATAGAACAGGGGGACGGATGTGGCTCGGGTGGTTGGGCATCCATCTCCCATATGGAGGGACCTGGGTTCGACCCCTGGGACCTCCCGATAAAAATTTTAAAAATAATAATAATATGGAAGGCGCATAGGCCACCAGTTCCTATGTGCGGGTGCGCAGCCAGGCCCCATCCGCGAGTGAGCCACCAGGCCCCGCAAGCCACACAGCAAGATGATGATGTCACAGGAGAGTGATACAAGGGAGAGCCAAGATGAGACACACCAAAAAACTAGGAACTAAGGTGGCGCAGGTGGTAGTAGGATGCTTCTCTTCCACATCAGAGGTTCCGAGGATCGAATCCCAGTGAAGACAGGAGAAGGATGAGAAGAGAGGGCAGGAAATGGACACAGAGAGTTGCCCAGCGAATGGACACAGAAACAGCAAAAATGGGGGGGGTGGGTAAAAATGGATCAAAGTAAATAAATGAATAAATAAATCCTTAAAAAAATGTATAGGGGAGGAAGATTTGGACTATAGTTAGTAGTAATACTTTGACGATGTTCTTTCATGATTTGTTAACAAATGTTTCACAACAATGCAGGATATTTTGGGGGCGAAGGTGATATGTGGGAGCCCTGTATGATGTTATATATGTTTGTTTTGTAAGATCACGAAGTTTACTGAACACTTATAGTTTATGTATGTTCATGTATGAATGATATACTTCAATAAATTGTTTAAAACAAACAAACAAAAGAGTAAGTTACTTCCCTCACCAAAGTCTTTTGCTGCATATTAGAGCAATATAGCTGCCTGTCTTTGTGAGGGTTTAGTCTTCCTCTTCAGGCTCTGTGGTCCCAGCTTCTTCTGGTCTCAGCTGTAGGCTGGTATAAGTCTTGGCTCTCTCCCTGGGGCTCGTTTCTTTCTGGGCTCAGTTGCTCTGCTCTCTTCACAAGGTCATCTGTAGACTATCAGGATCATTCTCTTTCCAGGGCCTCTGCCATGTCTAATGGAGCCTTCTCTCTTTCCTCACGTATTTGCTTCTCTGTATTTACTTCCCTGGGCTCCAGCATCAAAACTCCAACTCTCTCCTCTGCTGTGTCCTTTTCTCTGTGAGGCCCCACCCACCAAGGGGGTGGGGACTTGACATCCTACTGACATGGCCCAATCAGAGCCTTAATCATAATTTAATCAAGTAAAAGTGAAACCTCTGAATCTAATACATCCAGAGGAACAGACCAGTTCACAAACATAATCCAATCTCTATTTTTGGAATTCATAAACAATATCAAACTGCTACAATAGCATTCTAATTTTTGAGATCCTACTCTTTTTGGATCTGCACCTAAACATAAGTTCATATAAGAAGGCAAGGAGGTGAATCCAACTGATTTGCCAGTCAGCAAACAGTAAGAACAAATATTAGTTTTTAGTTATCCCAGTCCTGGGGCTATAAGAGTTTCTTTTAACAAAGTCACAGTTTGGATTCCAGTTCATGTTTTTAAATGAAAAGCTAGATATTTGTACTTGTCAATCTCATTTCTTAAGCACTTCAAGATCAATTGAAGCAACTAACCTCACCATACAGCTCTTTAATTCCTCACACCCTTCACACTATTCAATGGCAGCAACAATCATATACCCCCAAGGTCTTATTTTCAGTGCCCACCCACTTCTGTTCAAATGTTCATGGGCATTAATTTCATTAGCTGTTTCACTACTAAAGGTCATGGGCTTCCACAGTCCCATCTCTGAATAGTAATCGGGTTTTTATTGTCTTCAAACGTAATGAGTCTGGATAAACAGATTCTCCTCATTTCCCTAAAAATCTATGGCCAACTCCCCATTACCAATTTCTGCACAAATCAAGATTCCTAGCTGCAAGTTTTAGAAACCAATTCTAAGTAGCTTAAGCAGAATGAAATTTATTATAAAGATACCAAGTACTTCACAAAATCTACATGAAGGTTGAAAACCAAGCTCAGGAAGTAGGCAGGAGTCAAAGGAGGCTGGCAGTACTCAGCCAAGGACCACTACAGGAACAGTCTGGTTGGAATGTTGCTGGAACTTGACCAAGAACTATTTTAGGAAGAGTCAACGTAGAATGTTCCACAGTGGCACTGCCACCACTGGAAATCCTCTGCTCTTGTATTACTGGCATGACCACTGTCTCTGTGTATAGTTTGATGGTTCTTGCATCTTTGCATCACTCCCTCTGAACTCAATGTCAGAATCCCACTGGACAAACCTCAGTTATATGCTGATGCCCTTGCTGTCAAGGAGAGGGAAGATCTGTCCTTTTCCAGTTTCCATAGTGGAAGAGTGTCAGGATGCTGGGCAACAAACATACACACATGTCCAGAACACCATTCTTGGGTTTGCTTCTGATCTTGCCATTCTGTTTTGTTGGTCGGTTTGTTTATTCTGTTGGCACCATGATGCTGTTTTAATTTCAGTATTTTATAATTTCTTTTAAAATCTGGTGGTTCAATTCTCCTTCCCCTTCAAAACATTAAAAAAAAAAACTTCTTGGCTAATCTCATAGTCTAATTTTTCTCAATGAACATCAGAACTCTTTTGTTAAGTTTCTAAAAATATTCCATTGGGATTTTGATTGGAATTGTATTATATTTATAAATACATTTGGGGGCATAATTTACATTTTTACAGTGTTGAGTCTTATACAAAAACATGCTATATCTCTCTTTTTAAGCCTTCTTTTATATTCTTGAGTAGTTTTACAGTTGTCTTCACATAGATCCAACACACTTGTTAACTTTATGTTTTTGTAATGGTAGATGGATTTTTTCCACTTTATTTTCCTTTAAAAGAGTTGCAAGGCCCTTCTTTTGGCCCAAGCAAAATCTTAACATCTCATAACCTTACTAGGCAAATAGCTGTGATTCTAATTTCCCTACCAAGCATTATGCATCATTGAGCCAAATTCTTCTTAGATTTATCCAGCTTCCATTATTGAATTAATTCTTATACTTTGCATTTAAATTAGGGTTGGAAGCTAAAAATAAGGAATGTTTTTCAGGGGGATAAATCCAGGGGAAAAAACCTCAGTCAACAGAATTAGATAAACTGGAAGAAAAAGTGGCCACTGCACTAGTACTAGAGTACCCCCTAGTGGACACAAGGAAGCATGGTCTTATTGATACCAAGAACGACCCCCTTCTCTTCCACAGGCAGTTATGATCTGGATGGGCCTTAGTGATCAACTTGGTCAACATCTCTGGCTTCCAGATAAGGAAACTGAGGAGCAAAAAGGAGAAATGATCAGCTGAGGTTCATATAGCGGACCCAGGACTAAAATCCAAGATTTCTAATTCATTTGTCTTCCTTTTCCCCTTTCTTTCTTCTTCTTTCTTTTTCAACACATATTAAGCATCTATCATGTAGCAGAGTGCTGGGAATACAAATATAAAAAATTTTACTCTTTGCCTTCAAGTCTACTTTTCTTTAAAGGCTACTTCCTTTAGCCATTTTCAGGTATAAGTATAAACTTGTTGGGAAGTGACCAAAGAGCTGTGCAGGAAAATGTTCCCAAACATCCACAATTTGACTTTCAACATGATTAATTAATCATTGAGATTGAGTGGTAAATACATTTGCAAGTGTGGAAACCTTCCTCGAAAGGATCCAACCATGTCATGAAGACAGAAGATAGGACAGATTTGCTTTTTTTTTTTACCGGCAGGTCCCAGGGATCGAACCCAGGTCCCTCCATATGGAAGACGGACACCCAACCATTTGAGCCACATCCATCCCCCAAGATTTGCTTTTAAATGGCTTGTATTAACATCTTATTTCCCCTTTACCGATTCCAAACTGTGAATCCTCCTGCAAAAGAATGGCAATAGGAGATTGGAGGTGATCATGTCTGTGAAACACCCCCATATTATTGTTTGTGTGTACTACACTGAGCACATGTTTACTGAGGACATATGTACTAGGCATGGGTTAAACTCTGGGCTTAGCATGATAAAGAGACTAGATATGGGCACATGGTCTCTGCTTTCATGATGCTCGCTACTGTATATGTATGTGTAATTATCTAAATATGATTTTGGCAAATATGTTTCAATTACAGAAACCAGGGAGTAGGCAAACTTTTTATTTTTTATTAGAGAAGTTGTAGGTTTACAGAAAAATCATGCAGATAGTACAGTTACCATCTCCCCGATTTACATTAGTATGATGATTTTATTGCAATTGATCAAACAGTATAGTAATAAATAAAAGTAATAAATTTTACTATTTACTATTTATTGTAGCCCATAGTTGACATTAGGGTTCACTCTGTATTGTATAGTTCAATGGGGTTTTTTTAAATTTTTATTCTGGTAACATATTTACAACCCAAAATTTCCTTTTTTTTTTTTTTTTTTTTTAATAGTTTGCTAACTCTTGCCATTCTAAATCATAACCCGGGGCTTTTTTTTTTTTTTTTTAAGATTTATTTTTATTTATTTATTCATCCCCCCCTTGCTGCTTGTGCCTGCTGTGTCCATTTGCTGTGCGTTTTTCTGTGTCTGCTTGTCTCCCTTTGTTGGGTCATCTTGCTGCGCCAGCTCACTGCACCACACGGGGGCTTGCCTTCACCAGAAGGCCCCGGGAATCAAACCCAGGGCCTCCCATATGGTAAATGGGAACCCAACCAATTGAGCCACAGCCACTTCCCAAAATTTCCTATTTTAACACTTTCAAAGGTATGATCCAGTGCTTTTAATTATATCAACAATATTGTGCTATGATCATTGTCCATTACCAAAACTTTTCCATCACCCTGAATGGAAATTCTGTTCCAGTTAGTCATTAACTCCCCATTCCCTACCCCCACCCCAGTCCCTGGTAACCTGTATTTGAGTTTCTGACTCCATGAATTTGCTTATTGTAATTATTTCATATCAGTGAGATCATACAATATTTGTCATTTTGCATCTGGCACATTTCTCTCAACATGTTGTCTTCAAGGTTCATCCATGTTGTCATTTGTATCAAAGCTTCATTCCTTTTTACAGCCAAATAATATTCAATTGTATGTGTATACCACATTTCATTTAATCATTCCTCTGTGGATGGGCATGGGTTGCTTCCATCTTTTGGCTATAATGAAAAAATGCTACTATAAACATAGGTGTGCAAATTTCTTTTGCAGTCCCTGCTTTCAATTTTTTGATTGCCAGGTCATATGGTAATTCTATACTTTCTGAGGAACTGCTACTATTTTCCACAATGGCTACACCATTTTACAGTCCCACCAACAATAAACAAGTGTTCCCATTTCTTCACATCCTCTCCAACACTTGTTATTTTTTGTTTGTTTAATAATAGCCATTCTAGTGAAATTGAAATGGTACTCATTGTGGTTTTGATTTGCATTTCTCTAATGGCTAATGATGTTGGGTATTATGACCAATTATATGCCCACAAATTAGAGTACCTAGTTGAAATGGAGAAATTCTTAGAAACATACAAATTATATAATCTGACACAAAAAGAAATAAAAAGTCTCATCAGACCTATAACTAGTAAAGAGATTGAATCAGTAAATCAAAAACATCCCAACAAAGAAAAGTCCAAAACCAGATGGTTTCACTGCTGAATTCTACTAAACATTTAAAGAAAATTTAATGCCAATCTTTCTCAAACTCTTCCAAAAAATAAGAGATAACTTCCTAACTTATTCTATGAAGCCTACATTACCCTGATTATCAAAGCCAGATAAAGACCACACAAGAAAAGAAAATTTGATACCAATATCCTTTATGAATATAGAAAAATCCTCAACAAAATGCAGGCAAACTGAATCCAACAGATTATCAAAAGGATTATATACCATGATCAAGTGGAATTTATTCCAGGAATGCAAGGATGGTACAACACAAGAAAGATCAATCAATATAACATACCACATTAATAGAATGAAGGAAAAATACCATATGATCATCTCAATTGATATAGAAAGGGCATTTGACAAGATCCAACATCCTTTCATGATAAAAGCACCCAAAAAAATAGGAAGGGAAGGGAACTTTCTCAATATGATGGACATTTATGAAAAACCCACAGCAAATATACTCCATGATGGGAGACTGAACGCTTTTCCCTAAGATCAGGAATAAGATAAGGATGCCCAGTATCACCCCTGTTAGTGTTCCTGTCAGAACATTGTACTGGAAGTTCTACCAGAGCAATCAGGCAAGAGAAGGAAATAAAAGGCATCCAAATTGGAAAGGAAGAAGTCAAAATATCCCTATTCATAGATGGCATGAGCCTATATATAGAAAATTCCAAAGAATCCACAAGAAAGATACTAGAACTAATAAATTCAACTAAGTTGCAGGATACATGCAGAAGTCAATTGGATTTCTACATACTGTTAATGAACTATCTGAAAAGGAAATCAAGAAAACAACTCCATTTACAATAGCATCTAATAGCATGAAATACCTATGAATAAATTTAATGAAGAAAGTGAAGACTTGTACATTGAAAATTACAAAACATTGCTAAAGGAAATTAAAGAAGATTTTAATAAATTAAAAGATATCCTGTGTTCATGAATTGGAAGACTTAATATTGTTCTGATGTCAATTCTGCCTGAAATGATATACAGATTCAATGAAATCCCTATCAAAATCCCAGCAGCCTTTTTTGCAGAAATGGAAAAGCTGATCCTCAAATCCATATGGAATGCAAGAGCCCCTGAATAGTCAAAACAATCTAGTAAAAGAACACTTGAAAAAGAACAATCTTGAAAAACACAGTTCCTGATTTCAAAAATTACTACAAAGTACTTCAGTAATTAAAATAGTGTGACACCGGCATAAGAACAGACATATAGACCCGTGGAATAGAATTGAGAGTCAAGAGTTAAAACCACATATCTATGGCCAGTTGATTTTCAACAAGGGTGCCAAGTCCATTCAATGGGGAAAGATAATCTCAACAAATGGTGCTGGGACACACAAAAACCCATAGAACTATACAACACAATATAAACAGTCCATTAAAGTTAATAACATAATTATAATAATATTGACTCATGAATTGTAACAAAGGTACCACACTAATGCAAAATGTAAATAATAAGAGAAAACTGTGTGATATCTTTGTTTGTGAGAAGGCAGTAAATGGGAACTCTGTACTTTCCACATGATGCTTCTATAAACCTACCACTGCTCTGATAAAAATAAATAAATAAAATAAAATAAAAAACATGTCATTTTCCAGAATTATTACAGAAAAACATTCATGGCCATTGACATTTTATTTTATTTTTTAATAAGGTGAAATCTTAAAACAATGGATGCTACTACAACAATTTTTCTTTAAGGCTTTTTTCTTGTATGGCCATATTCCATAGAAACAAAATTTTATTTCAGTTATGATGAATAAATCTGGTATGGCCATTATTTATCTATGCAAGGGGTCTTTTGGTCATTTGTATGCAAACTTACCACCCCACCTATTTAATGGTTTGAGGCAAGGATCATGTTTTACTCAGTTCTGTCTGTTCCCCGCAAAGAGTAGTGCCTTGCACAGAGTTAGAGCATGACAAATGTGTGCTAAGTGAAAAGACCATGTTATATGCTATTTGACACGTAAACTGAGAGAGAACTATAGGTAAACTTTTTTAAAAAACCTGGAAGTAGCAATTATCAAGCAAATCCCACCTCTATCACATTCCTGTTAAGAAAAAAAAAGTTAAATTTCCCAATCTCTACTCAAACCATACAAAGCTTAAAAAATATTTAGACACAGAGAAGGAACAGGGCTGGGCAGGGGAGGAATGGTATGTTTGCACATGGTGTTTATGCAGCAGGCCAACTTCCTTTCCCTATTATATTTCCTAAAGTATGGTCCACAGAGCACCAGTCTAGAAAAGCCCAAGGTTCCAAGGTCAAAAAGTTTGGGAAACCGCCTTAGTTTGCCAAAGGGCTGCTGATGCAAAGTACCAAAAATGGGCTGGTTTTTATAATGGGAATTTTATTTAGGGTAAAAGCTTACAGTTCCAAGGCCATGAAATGTCCAAATCAAGGCATCAGCAGAGATGCTTTCTCAAGGTCCTGCCATGTGGCAAAGCAAGATGTGTGCCGATCTCTGCTGTGGTCTCTTCCTTCCCCTCCAGAATCGACCGTCTTCTGGAGCTCAGCTGTGGGCAACCAGACATAGGGCTTGTCTCTTTCCAGACCTCCTCTCTTAGTCTCTCGGGGCTTCTCTGCCTTTCTGCAGCTGTAGATGAACCTGGAGTCCTCTCTCACACATGGCAGGATCCAATATGGTAGCTTCCTTTTCCTCTGTGTCTCCATTTATATCAGACCCAGCAAAAGGGAGGAGACTCAACCTGAGTCATGCCTCACTGATGTAATCCAATCAAAATGGTCTCACACCCGCAGGAATGTATTATTTAAAAAACATAATCTTTCTCTTTTGGAGATTCATAAAAGAATTTCAAACTGTCACAGAAACCTTGCCCAGCACTTTCTTCTCTCTCAGATTCACAGTGCACAGTGGCAAATGAAAGACTATCAGAAGTCCTGCTTGCAATAAAGATAACTTTAATTAACATTGTTTAACTTAATATCCACAAAATTTATTTGACCAGAGTTTCACCAATAAACATCCTGCAGAACTAGTCGGCTCTGTGGAGCACACTCGCTTAAGGAAATCCTACCCAGTTTTTGTTCAAAGGATTTCTTTCTCTTGTTAATTCACCGAAGGCATTCCACCTCCAGATCGTGCAGTACTAGGAATGTGAGCATTTCCAGCAATGTTTTAATTGTAGGAAAATGACGCCACAACCTGACAATTTGGCAGTCCCAGAGACAGTTTACACAATTGAATTTTACTGGCAAGTAAGAAAGGGTCACTTTGAATCCAGGAAATGGCTTCCCAGCAATGTCTGGAATGCTGTCATAAAATCTGATCAAGATAGCCAAATCCTGTTTTGTATGCAGGAAGGACAGGGAGAGAGAGAAGGAAAACCTAAAATTATAACTACCAAATATCTCCTATGTTTCTTACAGTTTCTTCAAATAAATATACAATATCCATTTTTCTTTAAATCCATTTTGGGGCTTCCAATTTACTTTTGTGTGTTTCTAATTCTTGTCTCTAGATGGCAGCAAAGATGAAAAAATGCTGGAAAAACGTGGAGCAGGCAAAAGCAAACTGACATCAAGAGCCCTCTCTCAACTCACACTTCCTTTTTTTAAAGAAAGAGAACCTGAGGTATTTTGGTTGATTTTTCCTAAATAATTTTAATCAGTTATATATGGGGATGTAATGAGTTTATGATAAACTGCTATCAGTGAATAAGGAAATTAACCCATTGCCAGCATCTCTCAAATGCTAGGTATATATTAAGGATGATATCATCAATGTTCCTACGTTAATTAGAGTGCCATTGTAAGCATGGTGTTTTGCATCATTACACCAGTCATCTGATACAGCTGAACTGGTTTGCTAAAAGTATGGGATTCATTTAAGATATATAACAATGCTATATACTATCCCTCTTGTCAACTGATGCTTTAAATCTGCTGTAAAGTAATGACTGTCACCAGATACTGCTTGAAACTTAGAAAGTTATAATGAAAGTAACACTTCATTAGATGTTTGCAACTTATAGTTGAATTAATGCAAGAGAAAAGTTGTGGAACAGAGTTAGAGAGAGACCTTGTGCTTTACATCAAAGCCCTGCTAGGGATTTTTTTAAAAACCTTACCCTTCAAGAGTTCTTTGGGTTTCTTCATGAAACAATAAAATGGGGTCCACCAGCAAGATGTTCTCAACAAAATCTACTAATAGAGAGAACATAAGGAAGCTGTCCCCTTCAATGTATGGCATATCAAAAACTAAAAGTGTTCTAAAGAACACTAAATTGTTCAAGTGTAACAAACTGGACAAAAACTAAAATGTGACCCTGTGCCTTTTTTTTTTTTTTTTTTATTCATTTATCCGTCCCCCCCTTGCTGCTTGCGCTCGCCGGGTCAGCCAACCACGCCGTGCGGGCGGGCCTGCCCCCACCAGGAGGCCCCGGGAACCGAACCCGGGGCCTCCCATATGGTAAACGGGAGCCCTACTGATTGAGCCACAGCCGCTTCCCTGTGCCTTTTAAACAACAAAAAAATCACTGTGGGGAGTGAAAATAAATATAGTCCATAAATAAACCAACCTGAGGCTGAAATAAAAGACTGTAAGTAGATCTTGGCTCATATTTAGGGAAAAAGTCAATTTGTAATGTATCAGAGCCCTTTTTAAATTCTCACACTCATTCTCTTGTTCTCTCTCACTCTGTTTTAATAATAGCAAATATTCCAAGAAATTACTCTGAACACCACATCTTTCCTTGATGGGGTATCTTTGATAATTGGTATGAATTGAAGTTAATTAATGCTAATTAACTAATTAAAAGTATTAATGCTAACATCTTTCCCAAAGCAACTCCTGGTGCTTTAAGGTTACTGAATGCTTTTCAATGGACTCTAAGTGTAGAGATGAAACGCAGCCCTAAAATGAACAGGCAGAGAGGAATTGAACTGGTGTGGTTTATAAGGGCATGAGGGGGGAAACAGAGGAGGCTCAAGTGATGGGGCTCCCGTCTACCATATAGGAGGTCCAGGTTTTGATTCCCTGGACCTTCTGGTGAAAGGCAAGCTGGCCCGCACAGGAGTGCTGGCCCGTGCAGATAGCTGTCGCAGCAAGATGATGCAACAAAAAGAGACACAGAAAAGAGACGATAAGAGATGCAGCAGACCAGGAGCTGAGGTGGTGCAAGAGATTGAGCACCTCTCTCCCACTCCGGAAGGTCCCAGGATCTGTTCCTGGTGCTGCCTAAAGAGAAGACAGAAGAACACACAGAAAGCAGACAGCGAGTGCAAAACAACAAGGGGGGTGGGGGTGGGGAGAAATAAATAAATAAATAAATAAATAAATAAATAAATAAATAAATAAA
>JAKSZT010053928.1:1041071-1146739 GCA_026826555.1 Tolypeutes matacus
AAATAAATAAATAAATAAATAAATAAATAAATAAATAAATAAATAAATAAATAAAGGCATGAGGGATGCTGGAATGTTGAGTATACCCCAGCCATGGTCCTGCATCCATCTCAAGGGCCACATCATCCCAAAGCTCCTCCCATTGTCTCTAACTACTTCTGCATCTATAGGCCAATAGCTGTGAGCCTCTCCCTGCAGTCAATACCTCGGTTCACTCCTTCCAGAGACCCAGGAGTCTTAGAGGTATGACACACTCAGGACAAAGCTGAATCCTAAGAGGCCTGAATGCCTACCCCCTCCCATTAATTCTCCTGCATCCATGCAGCCAAACCCACCATCCCTCATGCCCCTGATATCCTTGGTATGTGCCCAAGAGGGAGGCCCTTAACCTGTCACTTCTGAACTCTCACCTTCACATTGCTTTACTCAGTTTCCCACTCTTTCCTTCTAGAGTTTTCCTCTGTGACCACAGGAATCCCATTCCACCACCAACAAATTCCCTGACATCCCCAGCTTCTTCCCTGAACATTCTGTAGGTTTCTAACACGAAGAAACCTGGCTTTCCCCCCAAGCATGCTGTGTCCTCTACAAACTGCATAGTGCAGGCTGCTGGGTCAGGTCCATTCTGTCACATACTGCTGCTTCCATGGGTCTCAGTTCTCTGCTCTCTGATACCCTTGCTACCTAGCTATGATACTACACCCTGTCTCCTCCAGCTGTCATCTACTGACTGCTTGGTTGTGCCACTTATTTATTGAAGACATCAGCCTTGGGCCCATACTATTCCCTTTTATTCCAAGTTTTGCCAACAATCTGGCACATTTGGTATGTCCTTGAAGCATACCTGACCTCTCAGTTCCCTGATCTCAACTCCCATTACCTTCTGCTTCAATCACCCAATCCCATGCCCTCCCCCGCCCCTCACCCCAGACCTTGTCATCAAAGAATCACAGCCTCTGAACCCCATGACTTTCTTTTCTTCCAGTTCTCATTTGGTTATTTTCACTATATTTAATTCCAAGATCTCTGATGTTTCTTTTTTCTTCTTCATCCATTTGCTGTCTTGTTTTCTCCTCTATTCAGGAAGGATTCCTTGGTTCATAATGTTAGCCTTTCACCAGCGTCCTCAATTCTATTGCTCCATTATTCTTCTGTTTCATCTGTCTGACAAAACTTGGAGCAAGTACCTTTAATCCTCTTCTCTGCCTTTGCCATTCCTTCACCTGTGCAGCTGGACACTGCTGGAGAAAATCACATAGTCACAGATTGGGGCAACCCTAACGTCATGCCCAGTAACCTCAACTGGGGCCTCAGTGCTGCCTGCAGTCCTACCACATTCCCCTGGCCTGCTTTCAATCTCTCTTTGTCAGTCTCCAGAGGGACTATTCAAGAATTCTCTTCTTTCCAAAACTCCATGCTTGCCCTCTCCACCCTCCTCATTCTCGATAGATGATTTTACTTCCCACTTCTTTAGGGGGAAAAAGAAAGAAGCTATGAGATATGAACAATCTCAACTTTCCATCCCAACCTATAAACTTACTTGCATCTTCCTCCACCTGTGATGGTTTGAAGCTGTATGGACCCCAGAAAAGTATGTTCTTCAAGTTAATCCACTCCTGTGGGTATGGACCCATTGTAAGTAGGACCTTTTGGTGAGTAGGATCTTAAGTTAAGATGTGACCCATCTCATTCTGGGTGGGTCTTATTCTTCTTATTGGAGTCCTTTATAAGAGAATGAAATTCAGGCAGAGAAAGAAAGCCACAGAAGCAAGAAGCTGAAAGCAATAAAACCTGGAGAGAAGGGAGAGACCACAGATACTGCCATGTGCCTTGCCATGTGACCAAAGAGTCCAGGATTGCAAGCAGCTGGCCTTCAGGAAGAAAGCATTGCCTGATGATACCTTGATTTGGACATTTTTCTCAACCTCAAAACTGCAAGCTTGTAAGTTAATAAATTCCCATAGTTAAAAGCCAACTGTCTAGGGAAGCGGATGTGGCTCAATCAGTGGGGCTCCCGTTTACCATATGGGAGGCCCAGGGTTCGGTTCCTGGGGTCTCCTGGTGAAGGCAAGCCGGCCCACACGGCGCGGTGAGCTGACGCAGCAGGACGACCCAGCAAGGGGAGACAAGCAGACACAGAAAAACGCACAGCAAATGGGCACAGCGAGCACAAGCAGCAAGGGGGGGATAAATGAATAAATAAATAAAATCTTTAAAAAAAAAAGCCAACTGTCTTAGTTTGCCACAGGGCTGTGGCTGCAAAGTACCAGAAATGGGTTGGCTTTTATAATGGGCATTTTATTTAGGGTAAAAGCTTACAGTTCTGAGGCTGTGAAATGTCCAAATCAAGGCACCGTCAGAGATGCTTTCTCACCAAAGTCAACTGCCACATGGTGAAGAAAGATGGTGGGCAATCTCTGCCTAGGCCTCTGCCTTTCCCTCCAGGCTCACCGTCTCTCAGAGCCCTACCCCCAGAGCTCAGCTGTGAGCAACCAGGCATAGTGCTTGTCTCTTTCTGGCCTCCTCTCAGTCTTGGATGCTCTACTTTCTTCCTGAGTTTAGCTGTGAGCTATAGGCATATGGCATATGTTTTCCTGCAGTCTTCTCTCACATATGGCAGACTCAATATGTTGGCTTCCTTTTCCTCTGTGTGTGTGTGTGTGTCTCTCCGTGTCTCTATTTATATCAGACCCAGCAAGAGGGCGGAGACCCAAGCTGGCTCACACTTCACTGACATAGTCCAATCAAAAAGCCCCACATACACATGGATTAGTTCAAAAACATAATCCTTCTCTTTTGGGGATTCATAAAGGAACTTCAAACTGTCACACTGACACAGTTCATGGTATCTGCATTTCAGCAGCCTGGCAAACTAGAACACCACCTTTTCAGCATTGACTCCTAACATGATAGAAGAGGTTCCCCTCCTTCATCAAAGGCAGATAACTTGGCCTGTGCTCTGGATCCCATCTCATCCTGACTTCTCATTGACCTCACTCTCTCATATCCCTTTTCATTCTTATTTATATATTCAGCTTCTTCCTTTATACTGGATCCTTCCTTCTCAGGTTAAAAACAAAACAAAAACAAACAAACAAGCATTCCCCTCCAATTACAGCCCTCTCTTCCCTTGCCAGCCAGACTTTCTGGAAAAATTGTCTCCATTCACTGTTTCGCCTTCCTCACCTCTCTCTGAGGTCACCAGTGATCTCCTTGTACTTACATTTGAGGGGCACTTTTCAGTTCTTTCTTTATTTGACCTCATGGCAGTATTTGACATGTCTACCTTCTTGATACTTTCTCTTTCCTTGACACCTTTGACATCATCTTTCTCATCACCTTTCTCTTGAGCTTAAGACCTTTTAAGCAGCTCTACCCATAGATTACACAGGCACCTCAAACACAATCTGAGCTCATGTCCTTTTCAAATTTTTACCTCTTCCTGAATCCCCCCTATGAGTGGTGAGCCCTAACATGGACTCAATGCTGCAGCTAGAAATTTGTATATCATCCCTCACTGTTCCCTTCACCATCTCTCACATCCATTTGCATCACCAAGAAGCCTTGATTCTGTTGCCTAAATATGTCTCCTACCCTTTTGCTTATCTTCTTCTGCTCTGCCACCATCACCCCTCACCTAAACCTCTGCTCCCACTTCCTAAGTGGTCTCCCTGTCTCCAGTATTCCTCTCAAACTATCACTACATGGTAGCCATGTGATTGTAATGAGCAAGGAATCTCACAGATACAAGAGTCCACAAAATTCACATATGCAAGAATGGAACAGTTTTACCTGGAGTAAATTTAATTTGAGATTCAGAACCTGCCTTCCTAGAAGACAACTTACTCTAGATGCTCTGAAGTGAATTCAGCTATTTGTCTGTCAACTGAAATTGCATAAATATTTCAATTCAGAAATCAAATTCAGATCTTCCTTCCCTTCTTCCCATCTTTTACTCTTGGGGCTCCTGGGACTGGCTGCCCAAGAAAGAGGATGAAGTTTCGTGTGTGATTGGCTGCAGTTTGTGATAGGGTGGGAGCTTTCCACCTAGATCTCATCTGGGTGGTGCCAATGCTGGCATGAGCTGCTGCTGCCTTTTATGGTCTATTCTCTCATCAGGGGCAGGGCTCGGGATGCCCTCTAGGTTCTTGGACCCTGCTGGCCCTGATGGGTGGGGGTGGCCTGGCTGGGTGCTCATGCTAGCTTCATCTCACAGAGGGGCAGCCACAGCCCCCACGTCTCCAGTGAGAAATCCAGGAACATCCCTTCTTTTTGTCCTGCACATTTCTTCTTTAACAGATGGTTTTCTTCCATTCTCCCACAGCACAGAGGGGGGAAAACAATTCATACTTACACATTTGTGTGAATTGGTTTAATCTCACTGGTTTAAAGTTGAATTGTGGGTATATCTCCACAGCAATTCATATGCTTTGTACTAACAAAAGAGTCAGGGGAGGGAGATGAAGAGGGGATTCAATAGCCCAGAACCCAAGGAAAGAGAAGAGAGAATACATTCTATTAATGCTTCACATATCAACCCGTCACATGTTCTTTCTAAATCATAAATCTGATCAGTTCATTCACCATCTGTAGCTTCCCATTGCCTTTAGGAAAAAATCTAAACATTTAAACTTAATTTACAAGTTAAGATCTGTCCCCAGTTTACCTCTCCCGCCTCATTTCCCACAATTGCCCTTCTTTCAGTTTCTGGGGCTCACCCTGTTCTTTCTTGCCTCTGGGCTTTCTCACATACCTTAGAGCTTTTTTCCAACTATTTCCCACACCTGGCTAATTCCCATACATTCCTCTGGTTTGGGGTTAAATGCCACCTCCCCTCAGAAGTCCTCTTTGGCCTTCTTCCCACCCCTGACTTTGATGAGCCACTGTTGTGCACTCCCGTAAACTTTACATATCATAGCATTTATCATCTTTTAGTCGTTTTATTTGTCTGCTCTCCTACTACACTGTAAATGCTTTTAAGGCAAGACTGTGTCCATATTGGTCACTGTTCACCCTCCAGCACCTAGAATGTCCCTGACTCATGATAGAAGCTCAATAAATATTTGTTAAATAAAAAATAAATGAACAAATTGAATGTGTAAGCCAAATATTAGCTGGCTTCATGTGTGCTATTTTTCACTTTAAAGTCGGACTCAGTACTTTATTGTGTTTCCCCAAAAGCAAACCAACTCCACAAGGCAGAGGTGAGCAATGTAAATTTGACTGAAGAGTTTACAGAGACAGAGGAGAGGATTTTCATGGCAGATATTTCTCTCCTCCCCTTAAAATTCCTCTTTGGCTTCCAGACAATGAGCCTTCCTCTCTCTTGATTTTCCCCTCTCCTTACTCCCAAATTAGCCTCTAATTCCCTTCCTTAAGAAAATATCACACAGAGCACGATGGAGGATGGATTGGAGAGAGATGAAGCTAATATCATTTAGAAGACAATTGATTGAGGTCAGGCACAAATGATGAAGGCCTGAATTAAGAAAATGACAAAATATAGCACAGAGGTGAATTTCAGAGATGTGGTTACTGATCTGATTGGTTACTGGAGTAAGTAATGAGATTGCAAAATGGTTAGACTCATTACCAAGGGAAGTTGGGGAGAGAATTAAGCAAGGAAGTGCAAGTATAAGAATTATTAACCCCTTGAGAGTCTAGCTGAGGCTAGAGACCAAAATTGGTATTGGCACTAGTTCAAATAATTGCAATTTTCTTTAATACCTTGGGCTTCCAAGGGAAGGAGCAGAGAAAATGGGTGGTTGGATTGATCTAAGACTTGGGATTTGCTGGGAAGACGTGGCAAGAAGACCAAGGGGGAGGGCAATGACAATGCTATTTAAAATGAATGGTGGGCCATGATATCTAGGTTCAATAGGGATAGAGGTAAGGGTAGGATGGTGCTGATAGATGGGTGAAGGGGAAGGAGGTAGTCAAGAAATTGGATGTCTTGATATAGTGAAGAGTAAGTTAGAAAACTAGTATAATAAAAAACAAAATCCTACTCTACGGCTCAATGGACTCACCCAAGTCACCTGGCGAGGAGATGATGATGGACAACAGCCATCCCAGAGAATGGAGAGAGCCTGCAGCTGCAGGCAGGATAATCCCATCCATCTTATCCATGGGATATAAGCCCCCTCTCACTTGGAGGTGGAGTGGACATCACCATCCCAGACTCCTCAGGATTGGGGGAAGAGCTATGGACTAGAGTGGACTTACTGGTATTCTGCTATAGACATATTGTGATTCAAGCAATGGAAGAAATTACAACAATGAGGTGGAGCCAGTGGCCACTGGACGCTTTTGGGGAAGGGAGAGGGAAAAGCAGTTGTAATACAGGGGCTTTTTTGGGACTTGGGAATTATCCTGAATGACATTACAACGACAGATATAGGCCATTTTACATCAGCATATAACATGCAGAACTGTATGGGAGAGAGTGTGGTCTACAATGTGAACTGTGGTCCATGCTTAGTGGCAAAGCCCCAGGATGTGTATATCCATTGCAGATGATGTACCACACTAATGAAAGATGTTTATGTGGGAGGTTATGGGAGGTGTGGGAGGTGGGGAACATGGGAATCCCTGTAATTTTTGTGTAACATTTATGTAATTTAAGCATCTTTTAAAATATAAAAATAAATAAATAAACAAAAAGAAACAAAAGTTGCAGAACAGAGAAGGGACTGTGCATGATGCAATGTTTGCAGGAGTAAGAGTTCATGGAATTCAGGACCCAAGAGGAAAGCAAACCCTATAAAGGAGAAGGTTCATATCTAGTAGAAGATGAAGCATCTTTAAATATTTCTTAGTAGAGGAATCACATAGGATGAGAGGGAGCACGTTGGAAAGTCTAGATTTTCTCCTCTAAGCAGGAGGGAAAAGTCATATGCAGAGGTAGGACTGGGATTTGAGGGAAGTAGAAAGGTTTAGAAAAGGAATGGTGGGGAAGGAAGTAGTAGGAAGGCAATTATGAAAAACAAAGAATTGCCTGGTAGTGGCAAGGGCTCATTTCAGATCAGTCAGCCGGCATCAACTTGCATCAATATCTAACATATTCTGCTTGTGAGCAGAAACAGAAAGTATATGGTGGACTTTATTCAGGGCTGGAGAGTAACAAGACAGAAATGAATAAAAAACCGATGGCATGAGGGCACCTATCAGGATTTTGCTGAAATTGCCAACAGTGGTAACAGGTTGAGGGAAAGGCAAGTAAGAGCTGATGGTTCCTTGGCACTATGAGAACAGTGAGGAAGCAGAGATCAAAACAAGAAGGGTGAGCAGAAGATTCAGTGGCCCTAACAAAAACAACGCCAGGACATTTCAGACACTTTCTCCACAAAGTGAAAAGGTGAATGCCCCTTTAAATCATTAACTAACCTGGCATTCAAATCTGGGCAGACTCTCCCAGGTTGGGTTGTTCTACTTTGCCAAGAATTGATAAGCTTCTGTGAACCCTCCAGGGTGAGTAAGGCATGATCCATCTGCCCTGTCAGGACAAGTTTGATCTGGCCTCCCTCCTCCTGCTGAAGCAGGCCGTGATATATGTGCCAGTATTCTGTCTTATACTAATTATCACATTCCAGAATATGGATTCCTGCTGGTTCTGCCTTTAGGCTTTTGGAGGGCCCTGCTCTCACCTTCTCTGGCTGTGCCTCTTACCACTATGTGAGGAGCCTGGGGGTCCATGAAGATGTACTTACTCAAAACTCATATCACTCCCTTCTAGACCACACTCTGGATGTCCTAGAATACATCAGAATTCCTTACCCAAATGCCCCAAGCCCACTTCCAGGACCCACATAGGCTTCTTCCCCATCCTTCCAAGGACTGTCCCAACACTAGTGTGCACACTCCCAGGCCTGAGGGGTGGCCAAGAGGAGCCAGTTGCAGAGGTGTAGACAGCATTTGGAAGTGGACAGGGCTTGGTGGCCACGTGCTTGCATGAGAGGCCTTTCTTGGTCAGAGCCAGGGATGGGAAGAGAAGGGAACAGCTTCAAGCTGGGGTCCAGCTCCCCAGGCTGCCCCTCCGTGTCCTGGTGATGAATTCCAAACTCAAACCTGGCCTTCCTGGTCAGTGGGAAGGTAGAGTTACCAAGAACATATTTTATTTAACAGTTACTTTGATTTATAATTTTTAAATAGCTAGACATATGGAATATGAATTTCTATTTGTACTCTTGCTCTTGGCCACACAAATGTTATGGATAGGTCTGGATCTTACAATGTACTTTAAAAAAGCCTTTCAAAATTATTTTTCTAAGTTTATTTGACATAATAGTTTCATCGAAATTGTGTTCCAAGAAGGTAAAAATTAAAAATCCATTCAGAATCCTGTCTGTATTTCTGAAACTTTTGCTAGTCTAAACCCTTTTCTCAATTTTTCATATCATTTGATAACATTTGGTATCACTTAATAGAGTATGTTTCCCTGTTTTATTAATGTTTATATCTAAACTGAATTTTCTAAAAGAGTCTGTGAACTTTCTTATTGTGCATTCAAGGTATGCAACTAAACCTTGAGTATAAGCCTCATCAGATAAATAAACATTGGAACATATCTTCAGTTTATCCCTTTGATCTGAAGGATGCTATTTATCACACCTTTTTCTTATGTTCAGTTGACAGCTGGTGGATTGTCCCTATATTAATATATAATTAATATATCACTGTTTTGCTTTTAAAGTCAGTTTTATCTGACACCAGTATAGCTACCTATGCTCTCTTTTGGTTACTGTTTGTGTGAAATATCTTTTTCCAACCTTTCACTTTCAGTGTATTTGCATCCTTGGGTCTAAGGTGAGTCTCCTGCAGACAGCATATGGGTGGCTCATGTTTTCTTATCCATTCTGTCAGCCTATGTCTTTTGATTGGGGAGTTTAATCCATTAACATTTGATGTTATTACTATAAAGGCATTACTTACTTCAGCCATTTTATCATTTGGCTTTCATATGTCATATCTTATTTTTGCTGTCTTTTTACCCTTATGGGTACCCTTTCTGATAGACTTCATTTCTACACCCTCTCTCTTCTATTTTCTTGCTGTAGAACTCTCTTTAGTGTTTCCTGAAGAGCTGGATTTTATTTACAAACTCTCTTTGTTTCTCCTTATCTGTGAATATTTTAATTCACTGTCATATTTGAAGGACAGTTTTGCCAGATAAAGAATTCTTAGCTTGCAGTTTTTCTCTTTCAGTACCTTAATTATATCCTACTACTACCTTCTCACCTCCATGGTTTCTGAAGAGAAATTTGCACTAAGTCTTATTGGAAGTCTCTTGTATGTGATGTTTTTGCTTCTCCCTTGCTGCTTTCAGAATTTTCTCTTTATCTTTGGTATTCTGAATATTATGTGTCTTGGGGTAGATCTATTTGGATTTACTCTAATTGGAGTATGCTGTGTTTCCTGGACACATATTTTCATGAGAGTTGAGAGATTTTCAGCCATTATTTCCTCAAAGACTCCTTCCACCCCTTTTCCCATCTTTTCTCCTTCTGGAATTCCCATAACAGGTATATTGGTGTGCTTCATGCTATCATTCAACTCCCTGAGCCCCTGCTCAATTTTTTCCCATTCTTTTCTCTCTCTGTTCTACTCTCTTTTCAATTTCATCTGTTTTTTCCTCTATTTCACTGATTCTTTCTTCCATGGTTTCAAATTTGCTGTTGTGTGCCTCTGTTGTATTTTTAATCTCACTTATTGTGTCTTTCATTCCCATAAGCTCTGTTATTTTTCTATCCAAGATTTCAGGTTTTCCTTTGTGTTCACTCAGTGTCTTCTTAATGTCTTTTTTGTTTTTTCTTTCTTTTCTTTTCATTTATTTCTTAATGTCTTTTATTTCTTTAGCCATGTTGTCCTTCAACTCCATTATTTGATTTAGGAGTTTGTATGAACCTCATTGATTATGTGTTTCAAGTCCTGTGTCTCATCTGGAGCTTTGATTTGTCCCTTTGCCTGAGTCATATCTTCCTTTTTCTTTGTATGGCTTCTAAATTTTTTCTGATGTCTAGGCATCTGATTATGATATGGAGTTTACTCTGATGTTCAGTTTCTCTCTCTTGCCTAGGGAATTACTATTAAGTAGCTGTGTTTTACCACTGTTCTTTGACTTTTTTTTTTTTTTTTTTTTTTTTAGGTACCAGGGTCAGGGATTGAACCCTGGACCTCGTATGTGGGAAGCCAGTGCTCAACCACTGTGCTACACTGGCTCTCATGACTTGGTTTTTTCATTTGTTTGCTTTTAGTTTTTGTTTTTAGGAGGTACCAGGGATCAAACCCAGGACTTCATGGGAAGTCCTGGGAAGAAGGCATTCAACCACTTGAGCTACATCCACTCCCCGGTTCTTTGACTCTTGATTCAATTTGTTCTAGATATTTAGGGTTACCCCTGTTAACTTGAACCAGGGCTAAGGACCCATAATGGGGTGCAGGCCAGTTTCCAAGGTCCTTGGAGAGGGGGTTTGTAAAGGCACCTAATTACCTCTTCTATTTATTTATTATTATTTTCCCCTTTTCTTGCACTCTTTGGCAAATGGCACTCTTTGGCAGACCTCTCAGCTCAGACCAAGGTGTTAGGGGAGAATGCATTTAGTAACCTAGCGGGCAGCTGGTGCAAAAGCAATGTCCTCAGGGTGGGCCAAGCCTCACAAACAAACTTTCTCAGAAGCTGTTCCCCTCCCTTGGCTGGCTGCACCCTCCCTCTCTCTGCCTCCTCAGCAACCAGCCTGGGACAGTAGGGAGGGTGTTTGAGAAGACAAATTATTTTTAGTACCCTGCGGGCTCTCAGTGCAAACAATATCATGGCCCTACCCATCTTGGAAGTGTGTGACTCCTCTAATGCAGCAGACTAAGTTCACTGGCCAAAATCTGGATTTGTGTCTCTCCCTCTCCCCTTTCTTTGGGAAGTGGACCCCTGAAACTCCCTTAATCTGCAGCCACTGCAGTCCACAGATGATGTGGTCTGCAGACTGCTGTTTACTCTGAGGGTGGGGAGATGGGCACCAGCTGCTGCTGCTGCTGCTGCGCTGCAGCTTTACTCATGGGATTTTTCAGCCAGCTGAGACTCCTTTCCTTCATCCCTCTCTCTTCTGGGTGGTGTCTCACCTTCCCCTGGTGTCTTGAGCCCCAGAGCAGCCCTCCAGACTGCTGGAGATAGTGGTCTCCACATGTCCTCTAGCTATTTTTTCTGGGACAGAATTGATCCCTCTGCCTCTCTAATCCTCCATCTTCCTGAAAGACCCATTTGGGTCTTACAATAAACCCTCTACTATATCCTGAATCTCAGAATAGTAAATGACCTCTTGCTAGAGTCTAAGCTAAGATCTTTGCAATAGTAGCTCATAATCTGCCAACAAATACCAAAGCTTTATTTTGTTGATGTCAAGTTGGGAGTTTCTAAAGAGTCAAAAAGAACACTAATCTAGGTTTTGAGAAGACCCAAGTCCTTGACTCAGAGCTATAATTATGTTGTTGGTTGAGAGACACAAGGCAAGTCATTTTATTTTTCTGTTCCTAAGTATCTATTGCTGTAAAATATGGGATGAGGGTGGGGCATGGTGATTCATTTAGTTTACCATATTTTCCAAACTTACCAAACCATGGAACCCTTTTCTTTTGCAGCAATGGGCAAGCCATAATGTTCCAAAGAACACCCTTTGGAAAATGTTAGACTAGGTCAGTGGTTCTCAACAGAAAAGGGGGGAATTGTGAGAGAGGGAGAATTTTCCCCCCAGGGTCATGTGGCAATACCTAGAAACATTTTTGATTGTCACACTGAAGAGGCCAGGGATGCTGCTAAGCATTCTGTAATGCATAGCACAGCCTCCTCCACCACAAAGAAGTATGTAACCCAAAAGGTCAGTAGTGCTGAAGTTGAGAAACCATAGATTAGATGGTCTATTTCTAAATTCTCTTCAACTCTATAAGTTTTATGAGGTGTTTTTGATTTTAAACACAAGAAATTTTATTTCTCTTTCATTCAAGTCAGCTGTGAGTCTCGAGTCAATTTCTAGAACAAGTAGTTTTCCTCCATGTGTTGACTTCATATCAGCTACTTTGATCTTATGGTACCTTCCTATCAATATGTGCTTACATGATTGCAAAGAAATAGAAAGCATAGAGAACCACACATTAGATCATAAATGCCTTTACCTAGAAGTGATAAATGTCTCTTTTGCTTTAAAAAAAAAAAATGGCTTTATTGATCTATAATTTACCTAGCATATAAGTTACCATGTAAAATGTAAAATTCAGTGTTTTTTTTTGTATATTCATAGAGATGTGCAACCATTACCACAGTCAATTTTAGAATATTTTCATCACTCCTAAAAGAAACCTGTACCCATTAGCAGTCACTCCTAATTTTCCCCCAACACTCCCTCCCACCCTAGCCCTAGGCAACCACTAATGTATTTTCTGTCCCTATAGATTTGCCTTTTCTGGACATTTTATATAAATGAAACCATACAATAGTCTATTCCTTTGATGGCTTCTTTCACTTAGCATAATGTGTTCAGGGTTCATCCATGTTGTAGCATGTAGCAGTACTTCATTTTTATCGCTGAAAGGTATTCCATGGTATGGATTTACCCACATTTTAGTTATCCATTCATTAATTGATAGACATTTGGATTGTTTCCACTTTTTGGATGTTATGAGTGATGCTGCTATGGACATTCGTGTACATGTGTTTTCATTTTTCTTAGGGCAGTGGAATTGCTAGGTCATATGGAAATTCCATATTTAACCTTTTGAGAAACTGCCAGACTGTTTTCCAAAATGGCTGTACCATTTTACATTCCCAGAAGTAATGTATGAAGGTTCCAATTTCTCCATATCCTCACCAATACTTGTTATTGTCTGTCTTTTTTATTCTAGCTATCCTAGTGTGTATGAAGTGGCATTGATTTGCATTTCCCTGCTGACTAATGATGTTCAGCATCTTTTCGTGTGCTTATTGGCCATTTGTATATCTTCTTTGGAGAAATGTCTATTCAGATATTTTGTCTATTTTTAAATTGGGTTGTCTTTTCTTTTTTTTTTTTTTTTAAGATTTATTTATTTATTCATTTATCCCCCCCTTGCTCCTTGTGCACGCCATGCGGGCGGGGCTTGCCTTCACCAGGAGGCCCCGGGAACCGAATCCGGGGCCTCCCACATGGTAAACGGGAGCCCTACTGATTGAGCCACAGCCGCTTCCCATGTCTTTTCATTATTGAGTTGTAAATGTTCTTTATGTATTCTAAATACAATTCCCTTATTATATACCTGATTTGCAAATATTTCCTGCCATTCTGTAGGTTTCTGGATGATGTCCTTTGAAGCACAAAAGTTTTAAATTTTTGTCTTGTTTTGTTTTCTGTCTTCTCTTTTTTTTTTTCTTTCTTTATTTTTAAAGAAGCTTTAGATTACATGAATGTTACATAAAAATATAGGGGATTCCCATATGCCCCACTCCCTCCCCTTCCCACATTTTCCCCCACTAACAACATCTTTCATTAGTGTGGTACATTTGTTACAATTGATGAACACATATTGAAGCATTGATACTAAGCATGGCCTATAGTTTATATTATGGTATTCATTTTACACTGCACAATTTTATAGGTTTTGACAAAATGTGTAATGGCATGTACTCGTCATTGCAATATTATGCAGAACAATTCCAATGTCCCCAAAATGCCCCATGTTACACCTATTATCCCCTCAAAAGTTTTTAATTTTGATGATGTCCAATTTATCTATCTTTTCTTTTCCTGCTTATGCTTTTGGTATCATGTCTTAGAAACTATTGCTTAATCCAAGGTCACAAAGATTTACGTCTGTTTCCTCCTAAGAGTTTGCTCTTACATTTAGGTCTTTGATTCATTTTGACTTAAGTTTTGTATATGCGATAACAGCCCAACGTCATTCTTTTGCATGTGGATATCCATTTGCCTCAGAACCACTTATTGAAAAGACTGTTCTTTCCCCATTGGATTATCTTGGCACCCTTGTGGGAAAACTGACTATAAATGTCAGGTTTAAAAATATCTCCTATCTGATATCCACAAGTTTCTTCTCTAGAGAGATAACTACTATGTCATACCTCAGGTTACCATGAATCTTTTAAGTCAATAAGTACAGAACAAAGCTACTTTAACAATTGGGTTGTTGCCCCAGAGTCATTTAGAAAATTCTACTTGGAGCTAAAGACTTCTTTCCCTTTAGAGGAAACAGAGAAATCTAAATTAACTGGTAAACCAAGAATTCACAAAGTTGGGTATGTGTTCTAATGTCTCCTTTTTGCCTTCATTTTTCCCTTTTATAGAAGAATAACATTAACTTTTTGTAAAATTCATGGTAGTTGATTATATCTCTAGTGCTTGGACTTAGTATGCACTTCTTGGCTAAAAGATCTCTTTATGCCACTTCCTTATGTGGAAAGAAATAAAAAATGTGACATTAATCTCACAAATGTGGCACAAGGTTAGTTTTCTCAAATAATACCAGGATTTAGGATGAAAGTATGTTTGGGTTGAAATGTTTTTTTGTAGACTCAATTGGCTCTAGTTTTAGTTTTATTTCTCACTGTATTTTGTTCCCACTTATACTGATGAAGATAGATTTGATTTTGCTCTATAACTTATGGCATTAATATTTCCTGTAGGTTTGAGTGTCATGAAGTTCTCCTCTAAACTTATACAGGGATTAAATTTGGCCATGATTTAAGGTAATTAATTCATATGTCAATTGTTACAAAGCCCAGTAATTAAAGTCTACTCTAGAGTAAGTTATTAACTCTCCAATAAAAATTTTTAGAAAGCACTTTATTAACTTATCAGTTTTAGTTACTTATTCCAGTTGACAGATGAGATAGGGAAGTTATTGACTGTACATAATCACCTCTGTACTTTTACCAACTGAACAATGAGGTCAAATGGAAGTCTAGGTTATTCAAGGTCAGAGTTTAAATCTAGAATAAACCAGTTCAGGTTGATGGCACTAGAGGATTGGGTAAAACAGTGCCCTTAGTTCTTGTTGCCCTAGTAATACTGTTGTCTTAAACTTTGCAAAGTTCATTTTGCTCTGTTCCAAATTGTCAGGCTTCTTAAACTAAAAATAGCCTTAGACCAAGCATTTCAGATTGAGATCTGAGATACTAAATCACTTCACTGTTTATGATTTATTTTTATATTACATATGTATGTATATATATAGATATATATAAACTCCATATGCCCTCCTTGTGCACAAACCTGAGGCAGGAAAAAACAAGTTAAGTGTAATGTCTAAGACACAACAGGTACAGACCTTTTATTTGCAGGCCTAAACTAGTTGCAAGTTTCCATCTCACAATGGCTGAGTTTCCTTTTACTCTTCTTTATTTCTTGGTCTGGCATTTGGTGACATTTATTCAATTTGAGGGCCCCCAATAATGGGCCCTTTGCTCCCTCTGGTTGGTTTGTGATAACTACTACCAAGGCCAATCCAGTTCTCACTCTTTCATGTGGTTGGTGTGGCTAGAGTAGCCCAAGCCCAGCTAATTATCAGAGTTATCTGGGGTGCTTTGCAAACAGCTTTTCAGGCCTCTCCTCAAACCTACTGAATCTAGATCTCTGGAGGTAGAGTCAGGGAATATATATATTTCAAAACTTCCCGAGGTGACTTTCATATAGCCAGATTTGGATCATGGTCCAGAACACCTGGATTTCGGGGCTCTCTCCAGGTGCTTGGAGGTCTTATGCATTTGGCCTTTGGGCAGTGCCTATGAGAAACTGCTATCTATTTGCCAGAAGATTCTAAAAAAGTCCAGAGGTGCCTACTTTCAATCACCCTTAAGGGCTATTTATCACCTTGGCAAAGAAGCTTGTCTTCCTTCTCTGTCCACTCTCACTCCCTCAGTCTGGCCTTGTGACTTATTAACTACTTTAAACTGCCCGGCAATTATACTAATGAAAATAAAGCAGACTTTGGTCCTGATAGACCTGACATGGACTCTTGGCTCAGGCTTCTGTAAGGGTGTCATTTACCTCATCTGTAAAATAGAGGCAATATTGTCTTCACAATGATGTTGTGAAGATTGGAAGAATATATTTAGATAGCACCTAGAACAGTGAACCCAGCATAAGCATTATGGTTTGAGTTTGGTTTTACTTGTTTACCTCTATGAACATGTTTGTTCAATAGACTAGTTTTCCCTGATTGCAGCCCTCTAGATTGCTCTCAGCAGTGTTTATCAAAGTGGGAGACACAGATGACCTGCATCTGAATGGGAGGGAGAAAGGACAGAAATTTTCTCTCATGCACTCTAAGTTTTGCTTTTTTTTTTTTTTTTTACTGCAGTATAACACACATATAGAAAAGTGTTTTTATCCTAAGTGAACAACACAACGAATTTTTACATACTGAACACACCCATGTAACCAGCACCCAGATGAAGAAACAGGACATCACCAGCACCCCAGAAGCCCTTCTCCACACATGAACTTTTAAGCACACTGCTCTAGGGAGAGCCCTGCTGGGGTGCTGTCCATCACCACAGTCCCACCCTTTTCACATGGGGCCAAATCTGCATGCTGAGTGCACCCTCCCCAATCTAAGAGGCAGGGCCTGTAACCTCACATGCACCCTAAATAGTGATGTGACTTCATTTGTGAGAAGGGTCATAAAGGGTGTTTCCATCATTTATATTCCTAGCATACACCCTAAACTGCTTAAAGTAAATGAATTCAGGTCTCAGCCAACAAGGAGTGGAGATCAGTCATTGCCTGAGAGCAATGGCTTATTACAACACTCCAGCATTTTCTCACGGAAGGGTGAATGAGGTGGATTCTAGTGTAATTACCTTTGTGTAATTGAAAACTAAATCACTGAATGTGTACATTAAAAACTAGCACATTTCATTGGAGGAATAGTGGGAAGATGGTAAAGTAGGAAGTTCTAGGAATCAGTCCTTCCACCAGAACAACTATTAAAAAGGCAGGAACAGTGTCAATTAACTATTTTATTTTATTTTATTTTATTTATTTATTTTTACCGGGAGGTACCGGGGATCGAACCCCGGTCTCTCCATATGGTAGACGGACGCCGAACCTTTTGAGCCACATCCGTTTCCCAATTAACTATTTTAAAACACTGGAGTCCAGCAGAACACTGTGCAGCATCCAGGGAAATGAGGGAGGAAGAGGCTGGTAAATTGCTCTCTCCACACAGCAGTTACCAGCATCCATCCTCCACTCTCATGGCAGGCAGCAGGGGGGTCTGGCCCCATGGCATAGCTTACCAGTGTGAGAAAAGGATATAAAAATCCACTTCCCCAAGATTTGGGGGGAGGCTGGTAGAGGTGGCATGGGCCAATCACTGATCACTGCTTTTGATTTGCTACTTTGGATCACTGGAAGACCCAGCTCTGAGGACAGACATTGTTCCAACCCATCCAGACAAAAGCAGTGGAGGAGACTTAAAGATGCTATGCTTCCTCAAAACTGCAGAGGACAGTTGAAGGGCTGCATTGGCTAGGTAGGGGCCAAGTCAAGAAAGCACAGCTTTGGGGAGTCATGCAAGAAGTTCCAGGTACCCTTCCTGGTCTCTCCTTAAGCTCCTACCCAGGGCAGTTTGAAGTCAGCCTGTACTCTCTTTGTAAGTCCCTGGACTTGTTCCAGCTGGGAAAGACTGACTTGGGAAACTCCTCTCTGACAAACCCCACCTCCCAGAATTTGCCCTCCAGGCAAAAGCAGCTTGAGATAACAAAAGCAGTGTAAGAAACAATTGAAGCAGACAGCTTGGGGGCAAAAGCTTATCTGCTTTATGTCCTGCAGTAGAATACCCAGGAAAAGGAGGTCTGTTTCCTGGGAAGTAAGGGGGCCATTCAAACACCTGTAAATAGGAGAACTCCTAAGGCCACTAGCAAGCACAAGCCCGGAACAAGACACAGGCCCACAAAAGACAGGGAGGATCCTAAACTTTGCATTTGCCTAGCGCTGACCTTCCTGATAGGAGGGCTGATCTCTGATGGACAGCACCAGCCAACACAAAGCCAATTTGCAAAACACTGAAAGGTGTTTTTTGCTTTGATTTGTTTGGTTTTATTAGCTCCTGACACTCAAGAAAATCTCTGTAATATCAATAGCTGGTTACAAACTCAAAAAACTGACTTCTCACGGAATAAAGCCCAGAGTTAACATTTAAAAATATGAAAATGTACAATGTGCTCCAAAGGATTATAAGACAAAGAAACAGGAAATGATGGCCTATTCAAAGGAAGAGGATAAAAATTCAGAAAACATAAATGAAGAAAACTAACTATGGGTATACCAGAAAAGACTTTTTAAAAAATAATTTTAAATATACTCAAGGAGATGAAAGAAAATACAAAAAAAAAAAAAAAAAAAAAGAACTAAAGAGGATACTACGAACAACTGTGTACTAACAAATTAGATAATCTAAATGAAATGGACAAATTCCTAGAAACACACAAACTACCCATATTGACTCAAGAAGAAACAGAAAATCTCCACAAACCAATAACTGCTAAAGAGATTGAATCAGTAATCAAAAGCCTCCCAACATAGAAAATCCTAGGATCAAATAGCTTCACAGAGGAATTTTACCGAACAGTCTAAGAAGAATTAATACCAAGCCTGCTCAGATTCTTCCAAATAATTTAGGGAACACTGCCTAATTTATTCTACGAGGCTAACATCACCCTCATAACAAAGCCAGTTAAAGATAACCACAAGAAAAGAAAATTACAGACCAATATCTGTTATGTATATATAGATGCAAAAATCCTCAGCAAATTATGAGCAGACCAAATCCCAACAGCATATGAATAGAATCATACACAATGAAAAAGTGGGATCATGCAACTTAAGAAAATCAGTCAATGTACTATACCACAATAACAGAATGAAGGGGAAAAAAAACACATGATCACCTCAAGGCATTTGACAAAATCCAGCAAACCTACTTGGAATAAAAAAAAAAAAATTAGAAAACTAGGAATAGATGGAAACTTCCTCAGTATGGTAAAGGGCATATATGAAAAACCCACAGCTAACAAAATGCTTAATGGTGAAAGACTGAAAGCTTTCTCTCTAACATCAGGAACAAGACAAGAATGCCTCTGTCACCACTGTTATTCACCATTGTACCAGAAGTTCTAGCAAGAGAAAATAGGCAAAAAAAGAAATAAAGGGAAATGAAGAAATAAAACTTTCCTTATTTGCAGATGGCATGATCCCACATCAGAAAGTCCTGGAAAATCCACAAGAAAGCTCCTAAAGCTAATAAATGTATTCAGCAAAGTGGTGGGATACAAGATGAACACCCCAAATTCAGTAGTGTTTCTATTCACTAATTATGAACATTGAAAGAAGAAATCAAGAAAAATTCCATTTACAATAGCAATTAAAAGGATCAAATATTTGGGAATGCATCTAACCAACATTGTAAAGGACTTATACACAGAAAACTATAAAACATTGCTAAAAGAAATCAAATAAGACCTAAATAAATGGAAGGACATTCCATGTTCATAGATTTGAAAACTGGATATTGTAAGATGTCAATTCTACCTAAGGTGATTTATAGATTCGATGCAATTCCAATAAAAATTCCAACAAACTTCTTTGCAAAAATGAAAAAGCTAATCATTAAATTTAAATGGAAGGGTAAGGGACCCTGAATAGCCAAAGCCATCTTGAAAAAGAAAATCCCAGTTACAGTACTTACAGCTCCCAATCTTAAAACTTATTGTAAAGCCACAGTAATCAAAACAGCATGGTACTAGTACAAGGACAGACATATAGACCAATGGAAATCAACCCTCACATTTATGGCCAACTGATATTTTATAAAAATGCAAAGACCACTCAGCTGGGAAAGAATAGTCTTTTCAACAAATAGTGTGGAGAAATCACATTCTACTATAGTTGGATGTTTGATATAGTTGGATGTTTGTTGATATTACAAATAGTGCTGCTATGAACATTGGTGAACATATGTACACACTTCACTTGGAATATATATATTAGGTGGACCCCTACCTCACACCATGTACAAAAATTAACTCAAAATGGATCAAAGACTAAATTATAAGAGCCAGAACTATAAAACTCCTAGAAGAAAATGTAGGGTAGCATCTTCAGGACCTTGTGTTGGTAATGGTTTTGTAGACTTTACACCCAAAGCATGAAGAACAAAAGGAAAAATAAATAAAAGGGTCTTCATTAAATTTAAAAACTTTATGCATCAAAAAATTTATCATGAAAGTAGAACAACATACAAAACAGGAGAAAATATTTGGAAACCACATATCCAATAAGGGTTTAATATCCAGACTATGTGAAGAGATCCTCAACAGCAAAAAGCCCAATTAAAAAATGGCCAAAAGACTTGAATAGGCATTTATGCAAAGATAAGCAAATAGCCAATAAACACATGAAAAGATACTCAGTCATTAGTGATCAGGGAAATGCAAATCAAAACCATAGTGAGATACCATTTCATATGCACTAGAATAGCTACTATTTAAAAATGGAGGAAAGTGGATGTGGCTCAAGTAACTGGGCTCCTGACTACCATATGGGAGGTCCAGAATTTGACTCCTGGGGCTTCCTGGTGAAAAGCAAGCAGGCCAGCGTGGCGAGCTGGCCCAAGCAGAGAGCTGGCCCACACGGATTGCTGGCCCCCACACAGGAGTGCTGGCCCACGCGGAGAGCTGGCACAGCAAGATGATGTAACAAAAAGAGACACAGAAGAGAGACAATGAGAGACACAGCAGACTAAACTGCTGAGGTGGTACAAGAGACTGAGCAGCCTCTTTCCACACTAGAAGGTCCCGGGATCGGTTCCTGGTGCCTCCTGGGAAGAAGACAAGGAGACACAAAAGAATACCCAGCAAATGGACACAATGAGTGCAAAACAACAGGATGGGGGGGATAAATAAATAAAATCTTTTTTAAAAAATGGAAAATTACTAGTATTGGAGAGGATGTGGAGAAATAGAAACACTCATTCATTGCCGGTGGGAATTTAAAATGGGGCAGCTACTGTGGAAGATAGTCTGGCAGTTCCTCAGAAAGTTAAGTATAGAATTACAATACTATCCATCAATCCCACTACTAGGTATATACCAAAAAAAATTGAAAGCAGGCTCTCCAACAGATATTTTCACACTGATGTTCATAGCAGCATTATTCACAATTGCCAAAAGATGGAAGCAACCCAAGTGTCCATCAACTGATGAATGGATAAGCAAAATGTGGTATATACACACAATGGAATATTATTCAGCCATAAAAAAAGAATAAAGTCCTGATACATGCAACAACATGGATGAACTTTGAAGACAACATGTTGAGTGAAATAAGTCAGACACAAATTGACAAATGTTGTTTGAGCTCACTGATATGAAATAATTAGAATAAGCAAAATCATAGAATCAGAGTCTAGAATATAGGTTACCAGGGGACAGGGAATGGGGAATTAAGGCTTAAAATGTACAGAGTTTCTATTTGGAATGATGGGAAAGTTTTGTTAATGGATAGTGGTGATGGCAGCACAACATTGTGAATATAAATAACAGCACTGAATTATATATTTGAATGTGATTGAAAGGGGAAATTTTAGGTTGTATATATGTTACTAGAATAAAATTTTTTAAAAAATCCATGGAACTACACAACACAAACAGTGAACTGTAAGTTAAACCATGGACTATAGTTAATAGTACAAGTATAAAAATGTGCTTTCATCCATTGTAACAAATGTACCACACCAATGCATGATGTTAATAATAGAGTGGTATATGGGAACCCTGTATTTCATGCATGACTTTTCTGTATGCCCACAATTTCTCTAATTAAAAAAACAAACAATAAAGATTAAAAAAAAAAAAACTAGCACAGTTCAAATAGATGCCCTTTTTATTTTTCACAGAGTTCATTAGAGAGAGTTTTTCTTTTTCTTTAATCCAGCTATTCAAATAATCTATTATACCAGGACCTATAATAATACAGGCCTTGCCCAAAAGAAAACAGATTTTCTCTGTAATGTAATTTAGGCAAGACTTTAACTAGTAGAACAAGTACTTGTGGTACTTTTGCCTATAGCTTCTCAAATTTTAATGTGCATATCAATCATCTAGGGGTCTTGTTAAAATACAGACTCTGGCTTTGTAGATCATGAAGACTGAGATTCTGAATTTCTAACAAGATCCCAGATGGTGCTGATGCTGCTGGTCTGAGGGCCTTACCTTGAGCAGCAAGAGTATTCAGAATAAGCACCTGACTAGTAGTCAGGATACACAGCTGGGCTTCCATTTCTGTATATATAGACTATTTATAAAGGCCCCTCTAACTGTACAAGTCCATGATTCAGTAATCCCTCTTCACCTATTAACTAATTTTTCTCTAGGCTGCTGACTCTCATCATTTACAACCCGTTATATAAGATATTGTTTAGTACTGGAAGGCCACAAAACACTCTTACTTTTGGCTAACAGGTTTTATTTTTCAACCTTCTGCAATATATCACAACTCATGGGAAATCATGACTAATAATAACATGGTACTGGGCTTGGACCATAAGCTAAACTTGAGTCAGCAATGCAGGGCTTTGGTTAGATAAGCAAGTGTGAATTGGGTGTATAACCAAAAGCAAGGGACAGTTAATCCTACCAGAATAGGTGGCCCTAATGTGACTACTTTATTCAAATACCCACAACTGGGGAAAACTGCAGAGCATGTTAAGAAAAGTTTAAAGAACTGGCATTATATAGTTTGTAAAAGAGAGGAAAAAGGATGCCATGAGAATGGAAGTTTCTGAATGGAAGCAGAAACCAGCATGTCCACTAAAGTAAATGACGTCACAGTGCATCAGAATAGATTTAGGTTAACTTTAAAGCAGAATTTTCTCATGCTAATGATGATCCCAGGTGGTAGGTTGCCAATGGTAATTTCATTTATACAAAGATTCTTTTTTTTTTTTTTTTTTTTTGCCTTTAAAAAAAATATATATATATATATTCATTTTTTATTTTTATTTTTTCCTTTCTCTTTTCTTTTTTCCCTTTCTTCCTTCCCTTTATCACTGTGTTATCGGATGTCTGGTGTATACAAAGACTCTTAAAACTAACCTTACTACATTGTCAGTCAGTTGTGTTATTAGTTGATGTATCATTAGAAGGGCTGGAAGGACAGAAGTTAGAGCATTGCTCTTAGGTTTCTAGGTCACACCATACAGCTTCAATCCAGAGACCAGGAAGCTATAGAAATCCCTACCAACATCACAGCTACTTCCCACCAATGGAGTTAGTGGTAGAACAGAGGTATAGAAGAAGTCTGGCCACTGAAAATCACATCTAATGTGGCATACATATTGACAACTAACACTGAAGGGAAAATAACCTTCACCTCCCTTTTATTTTCCAAATCTCACATCACTACATCCAATTGGCATAAGTATACAGAATCCTAGTAGCAGAGGAGTCTAAGAATTGTAGTGTTTTGGTTTTTTTTTTAATCTAAGTCAATTTTTATTGAAATATACAGAAAAATGCACATCATAATTGGACAGCTTTATGAATCTTCATAAAGTTAAACGCACCCATGTAAACAGCATCCAGATCAGGAAATAGAAATTACTAGCATTCCATTAGCCCCCTCATGTCCTTTTCTAAAGCATTATCCTTCCTTAAGTTAACCACAATCTTAACTTTTAACACCATAGACTAACTTTGCCTGTTTTTGAACCTTATACATAATGGAATGAAAGAGAATGTTCTCTTTCATAACTGGCTTTTTTTTTCTCACTCAACATATTTGTTAGATCCATCCATGTTCTTGCATGTAGCAATAGTATTTTATTCTTATTGCTGTATAGTATTCCACTGTATGAATATAAAATAATAGAATTTTATCCATTCTACTGTAGTTGCATATTTGGGTTGTTTCTAGTTTGGAGATATTACAAAGAGTGCTGCTATGAACATTGGTGAACATATATACACATTTCAGTTGTATATATATACATATATGGGTAGAATTTCTGGGTTATAGGGTATGCATGTTGTTCAGCTATAGAAGATACTTCCCTTGGGGTCGGATGTGGCTCAACTGGTTGGGCATCCGTCTCCCATATGGAGGGACCTGGGTTCAATCCCCGGGACCTCCCGGTAAAAAAAAAAAAAAAGAAGATACTTCCCAACAGTTTTCCAAAGAGGTTTTTACAAGTAGATACTCCACATCCTCACCAATTCTTGATATTTCCTATCTTTTAAATTTTGCCATTCTCTAGAATGGCCAGTGCAAGTATTGAAATCATATTGTAATTTTAATTTTCAGTTTCCTGATATCTAGTAAGTTAAAACATTGTTTTATAGTCATGTTTAGTGACCATTTGCATGAAATGCCTGTTCAGGTTTTTTGCCCAATCTTCCATTGGCTTGTCTTTTTCTTGTTCTTTGTAGTTCTTTATTCTGGATATGAGTACATGCATTTTGGGGTGTGTTTTAGTTTGCTAAATGCTGCCAATGCAATATATCAGAAATGAGTTGGTTTCCACAATGAGATTTATTAGGTTAAAAGCTTACAGTTCCGAGGCTGGGAAAAATGTCTAAATCAAGGCATCAGGCAAAGCACTCTCCCCAAAGGTCAGCTGCTGGAGATCCTGTACTCCTGCCACAAGGCAACACACAATGGCAGTTCTGCCAGTCTCTGCCTACTTCTCCAGGCTCACTTTCTTCCTGAGTTCAGCTGTGGACAATCAGGCACATGGCAGTGTCTGCTTGTCTTTCCACTCTCCTCTGGGCCTCATTGCTTTCAACTTCAGTCTGCTCCATCTGTGGCTTTTCTCTCTCCCAGATTCATTGAATTCAGCTTCTGGAGGCTTCTCTCTGTCTCTACTCCCTTTTTTTGTCCAAAGCTTTTTATTCCTCTGTTTATTAAGGACTCCAGTAAAAGGATTAAGACTCACCCTGGATCACACAATCTAATCAAAGGCCCTTCACAAAGTACTTCAATAAAAAAATCCCACCTACAATAGGTTTACATGCACAAGAATGGATTAGCTCTGAAGACATGATCTTCTGGAGTCTACCCAGCTTCAAACTGTCACATTTTATATGTATTATGAATAGCTTCTCCCACTTTTGTAGCTTGTTTTTTCACTCTTTAATAGCGTCCTTTGATGACGATATTGGTAATTTTAATGTAGTTCAATTTGTTTGATTTTTTCCTTTATGGTTCATTTTTTGTGCATCCAGTTTAAGAAATCTTTGTCAATCCCAAAGTCATAAAGGCATTTTCTAGGCTTTCTTATAAAAGTATTATCGTTTTACTGTTCAAATTTATATTTACAATTCATCTGGTATTGATTTTTTTATATGGTAAAAAGTAGGAAATACAGAATAGGAGAGAATATTTGGAAACCATAAATCTTATAAAGTTTTAATATCCAGAATTTATAAAGAACTTCTACAACTCAACAACAAAAAGACACATAACCCAATTTATTTATTTATTTATTTATTTATTTATTTTTATTTTTATTTTTTAAAGATTTTATTCATTTATTCATTCATCCCCCCCTTGCTGCCCGTGCCCACCGGGCCAGCCAACCACACCGTGCAGGCGGGCTTGCCTTCACCAGGAGGCCCCAGGAACCGAACCCGGGGCCTCCCATATGGTAAACGGGAGCCCCACTGATTGAGCCACAGCCGCCTCCCATAACCCAATTTAAAAATGAGGAAAAACTTGAATATTGAATAGACATTTCTCCAAAGAAGATATACAAATGGCCAATAAACATATGAAAAGATATTCAAGTCATTAGTCATCAGGGAAACGCAAATTGAAACCACAGTTATACTTTCTCATGCCCACTAGAATGGCTACTATTTTAAAATGGAAAATAACAAGTGTTGAAGAAGAGAAACAGGAACTCTAGTACATTGTTGGTGAAAATGTAAAATAGTGCACCCACTGTAAACAAAAATTTGACAGTTCCTCAGAAAGTTAAGTATGGAATTACCACATGACCCAGCAATCCCACTTCTTGGTATATACCAAAGAACTGGAGACAGGCACTTAAACAGATATTTGTGCACTGATGTTCATAGCAGCATTATTCACAATTACCAAAAGATGGAAACAACTCAAGTGTTCATCAACAGATCAATGGATAAATAAAATGCAGTATTTAAATACAATGGGGGAGGGAAACGGATGTGGCTCAAGAGGTTCGGCGTCCGTCTACCATATGGAGAGACCATGGTTCGATCCCTGGTACCTCCTGGTAAAAAAAAAAAAATACAATGGGGGAAGCGGATGTGGCTCAAATGATTGGGCTCCCGTCTACCATATAGGAGGTCCACGGTTCGATTCCTGGGATCTCCTGGTGAAGGCAAGCTGTCCCACGCAGCGAGCTTGCCCAAGCAGAGTGCTGGCCTGAGCGGAGTACTGGCCCTAGTGGAGAACTGGCACAGCAAGATGATGCAACAAGAAGACACAGAGGAGAGACAATAAAAGATGTAGCAGACCAGGGAGCTGAGGTGGCGCAAGAGATTGAGCGCCTCTTTCCCACTCCAGAAGGCCCCAGGAGCCCACAGGTTCCCAGTGCTGCCTAAAGAGAAGAAAAGCAGGTACAGAAGAACACACAGCAAATGGACACAAAGAGCAGACAGTGAGCCCAAAAACAATGGGGGAGGGGAAGAGAAATAAACAGATATATAAATCTTTAAATAATTAAATAAAATGGAATATTATTCAGCCGTAAAAAGGAATGAAGTTCTCGTGTATGCGACAACATGGATGAATCTTGAAGACATCATATTGAATGAAATAAGCCAGACACAAAAGGACAAATATTGTATAGGTTCCCCTATATGAAATAAACAGAATATGCAAATTCATAAAGTCAGAAACTAGAATACAAGATACTAGGGGCCAGGTGGGAGTGGGGAATGGGGTTAATGTTTAATTAGTATAGAGTTTCTGTTTGGGGCAATGGAAAAGATTTGGCAATAGGTGATGGTAATGGAGGCATAATGTTGAGAGTGTGCTTATCATCACTGAATTGTATATTTTTAAGAGGGTAAAATGGGAAATTTTTAGGTTGTATAAGTTACCTGGAAAAAACCCCACATAGACTTGTACAACACAGAGTGAACCTTAATGTAAACTATGGACTATATTAATAGTGTAATTATAATAATATTTTATCAAGTATAAGAAAGATACTACACTTATACAAAATGTTAATAAATGGAAAAACTATATTGTGTGGGTGGGGTATATGTGAACTCTCTACTTTCTGCATGATTTTTCTGTAAACCTACAACTGCTCTAATAAAAATAAAAATTAAAAAGAATGGCTTCTTCCAATTCCATTCCAATGGAACCTCGAAAGTGTGGATTCCACCTCTATTAAAAAAATAAACAATAACAACAACAACAAAAAGTCAGGGATATGTGTGGGCTCTGTTAGGGTGGAGAAAGGAAAGTTAATACTGACTCATTCCTGTTTTTGGAAGGAGGATTATGCTTCCACCCCCACAAGCCAGATGCTGGGAACTCCCACTTTGGAAGATGAGGTAGATCTTGACATGAAAGCAGTTTGAAGTAATGCCCCACCCTAGAAAAAAAAGCTGAATTCATTGTTAATGTATAGATTGTACATTTAAAAGTAAGAAAGGCAAGCACCTGGTACATATCCAAAGCCTTTAAAATGCATATATCTTTTGGTGAGCAACATCAATTTTATTTTATTTTATTTTTAATTAAAATTCATATATTTACTTTATTTATTTATTTATTTATTAAGATTTTATTTATTTATTCATTTATCCCCCCTTGCTGCTTGTGCTTGCTGGGTCAGCTAACCACGCCGTGCGGGCGGGCTTGCCTTCACCAGGAGGCCCCGGGAAGCGAACCCGGGGCCTCCCATATGGTAAACAGGAGCCCTACTGATTGAGCCACAGCCGCTTCCCAGCAACATCAATTTTAGAAATCTATCCTTAGGAAATGATTAAGCATATATGCAAAGGTTGAGATACAAGATAGCTCTTCCAAGCTGTATCTTTCATACAGAAAAAGTAAAAGCAATCTATGCCCAACAATACTAGACTAAATATATGCATATAATGATACACTACTGACATTTAAAATAATTTTGTAAATAAATATTGATATGATAAGATGTCAGAAATTAATCAAGGACAAACACAGAAGACCAATTAATATGTACTTAATGATTCCATTTTGTAAAATAACGAATGTATAGGGTTTTAAAACCTCTTAAAGAACTTCTGGTTCAAGATTGGACTGAGCACATGGTTTATCTACTCTTGCAACTGATAAATGCATCACTTAAATGATTTTTAAACATACACTGACAAATAACACAATTTATAAAAGTGCAGAAATTTTCCTGACTTCACACCCTTCCCCCAACTGGGTCTTGCCTCCATCAGTAGCAAGCAGGAATAATGCTGAGTAGTGAGACAAGAGGATAGGAAAAGGAGATTTTTTACTTTTAATTTGATATTTTTCTGTACTGTTTTAGGGTTCTCCAGAGAAACAAAACCAACAGGATATGTTTATAGATATATAGATATATTCTGACAGGTGTTATCTGTAAATATTAAAAAATTTATGGGGGGGCGGATGTGGCTCAAATGGTTGGGCGTCCGTCTCCCATATGGAGGGACCTGGGTTCGATCTCTGGGACCTCCTGGTAAAAAAAAAAAAAAAAATTATGGTAGGCATTGGCTCACAGAACCATGGAGATTGGCAAGTCCAGATTCCATAGGGTAGGTTACAATCTGGAAACTTCACAAAAGGTGATTCTGATATCTGGCACATCTGAACTCCACGAGGCAGGCTGCAAGCTGGAAACTCTGATGAAGGTGCAATTGTATTCTCCTGGAGAAGCTAGCCAGCTGAAGAAGCAGCAGAATATTTTCTCTCTGGCTGCTGAAATCCTCAGTTCTGCTTTAAGACCTCTAACTGATTAGATGAGGAGACTCCCCTCGTTGCTGAGGGCAATCTCCTTTGTTGATTGTAGATACAATCAGCCATAGATGCAACCAACAGACTATAGATGCTAATCCATTCACAAAATACCCTCAAAATAAAAACCAAGCCACTATTTGCTTGGCCAAACAGCTGGACACCAGAACCTAGCCAAGCTGAAACATGAAATTAACCATCACATGTACTACTTGAACTTTTCATTAGTATAAATATTTTTATAATTTTAAAAGTTAGTGAAGGATATACACAAAAAATATTAATAGAATGGTGTCACATTGTTTTGCCTTTAGCTTAACATGTATTAACCTAAACTTGGTAAGGGCAGTGAGCAAAAGAGAAAGAACAAAGAAAAGAGGGAAGGGAAGGAGAGAAGGAAGGGGAGAGCAAGAGAGAACAATCTAAATGGGATGGTGAATTCTGTCTGACTTTGCTTTGAATTAACTTGAACTTAAGTCAAAATTAGTCTGAAAGAGGTAATGTGAAGTTGATAATTCCTCGTTCCATTTCTGTTCCTGTGTGTTTTTCATACTTTGAGCATCTGGTCATGCTGAATGTGATTCTAGTATTACACATCCTTTTATTTTTGTTTGTTTACATTTAAATAACATGGCTTAGTAACATTCTGTGCCAACTCAGTGATTTAAGGTAATTTTAAGGGTCATTCTCATTTCTTCCTTAATTTATTTTTTAATATTTTTATTTTTATTTTTAAAGAAGCTTTAGATTACATAAATGTTACATCAAAAATATAGGGGATTCCCATATACCCCACCCACATTTTCCCACAATTAACACCTTTCATTAGTGTGGTACATTTGTTACAATTGATGAACACATATTGAAGCATTGTACTAACCATGGACTATAGTTTACATTATAATTTACACTTTGTCCTGCACAATTTTATAGTTTTGACAAAATGTATAATGGCCTGTATCTGATGTCATGCAGGACAATTCCAATGTCCCAAAAATGCCTCTTTTGCACCAATTCTTTCCTTTCCCTCCCCTCAGAACCTCTGATGACCACTGCCTTTATATCAATGATACAAGTTCTTCCATTGCTAGAATAAGTCTGCTTTTGTCCATAGTTGCATTCCCTCCTTATGTTTGTTCACTCCTCAATCTTGAGGATTTGGGGATGGTGATGCCCACCCTGCCTCCAAATGAGAGGGGCCTTAGATCCCTTGGGGCAAAGCCACTCAGAAATTAGTAGTGAATGGTGGTAGTAAGGTGATTTTTATTTTTTCCTTCTATTTGGTTTTCTATAATGAGGATGTGTTCCTTTTATAAAAAGAAAACCAATTCTTTAAAAAAACATTTTAAAGCAGTAATTCTATCTCTCATTTCACCTTCACCTGACTGGTAGGCAGGAACCCAGTAGCTCTCTCCTCTTTTCCAAAGTCAGCAAGGTCTCATGACTCAACTTTATTGTTATAGCAATCTCATTTCCTCCTGCTGCCCCAGATGGAGCCCCTTTCAGGGATAATACACCATGGCACTACACGTTGCACCTACAAAATTCACTTAAATCCCAATCTGTATTAAACAGTATTTGAAACTAGCCTTTCAATTGTTTTTCCCTTTCTCCCCATATAACGTGCTTCATGAAATTAAAAGTAGCTCAAATTTGTAATCATTGGTAAGAGGTTTTTTGGGTTTTCTTTTGAGAATTTGAAACATACTTTAAAAAATGCCATTTGTAACAGAAACTTTAAATAGGCTGCTGCTTTATTATATAAATTAAAATGTCATTTAAAAAACTTCAAATAGTGTAGACGAGGAACTCACATACTAATGATCAATCACTGCTTGTGCATAATTGAGCAATCAGAGTTGGGCTAACCCCAAAGAACAGCTCTGAAATCCTGAACAGACAATCAAGCATTTATCTCAAAGGCCTGTGGGATAACAAAAGCTTTTGGGTACTTTTGAAGTTAGGGATTAACAAGCAGCTGAGGGCCACCCGCTCTTTGGGGGAGTCTAACCCTGTGGAAGGCTGACCAGGTTGCTGGGTGAATGTTCCTGCTGTGTAGAAAGGAAGACTCCAGGGTTGTGTGTTCTCGACAGAAGACAGAACTCTTGTCAAAGATACTTATTTACAGGTTAGGGCTCCAGTTTTAATACCTTATTATGTGATGCAAAACAATTTCTTTAAATCTCCTGTACTTCTTTATTTTTCTAGATTTGAAATAAAAATAATGCTGTTTATTCTGTGAATTGAATGAGAGGCATACATTGCTGGGGTCCTCAGGTATAAGAACAAGCTTTAAAACATTTATCTTTTAAAATGGATAGAACACACCTATAGCAGAGCTGTTGGGCCTTTTTGGTGTGGGAAGTGGCAGACAAAGCGGTTACTGTTGAGCCCGGTGGGAAGCCTGGAAACATCTTCATCTTCTCCTGTATCATTTTGCTCCTTGTTTTCTTGTTAAATATCTTGGCAACAAGAATTGCATTTTTCTTGCACAGAATTCATCTCTAAGAAAACACACACCTGGAAGCTGTCAACAATGATCTGCTTGCCAAGTTAGTGTGAGCCCACTGACAAGGTTGGCATGAATCAGCCTTAATTCCTTCTCAGGGCACCGAAACAAAGGACGCATAAGAGTTCCTGTCAGATTCTTGGGTGAATCTCATTCTGCCTGGCTGCCCACAGGAGGCCTGCACCATAGCCACCTGCCGCATCATCTGACTTTAAGACTGCTGAGGGTGCTTTATGGCAAGCTTGGCTGAACCAAATTCAAGGGATCACAAACAGCTACAAGTCCAGATAAAAGTTTTCAAAATCCTTCTTGAGACAAAAGTTTGCCTCTGCAGGTCCACTGAGATGCCTGACTACACCATGACCTGGGACTCTTTGTTCATCATCTCCAGGATCTCAGACTTCCTCCTTAACTAAAATCCCACCCACTCTCTCAAACTCACCAAAACTTCCCTAGGACATTCTGTTCATTGCACCATTTCCCCCAAACTCTTAAGTAAACCAACATTTCCATGGAGCTTGGATTGAGCTCTGAAACTCCAATGCCATCTGCATCCCACTTCCACCAGGCCTGCTGGGTCAGGTCCTAACCAGAATCTACACACCACCTTCCCCCACCCCATCCCATCGCACTATCTTCCTCCTCGATCACTGTTTGCTTGCAGAAGGCCAGTGTGTAAATTCAGCTAATCTGTACTTCTTGCCACTTAATCATATATGGCAAACCTTTTACATCCCTTAGAGTGAACAAATTGTAAAAAGAGGTAGAGGGAGGTTGTGAAGGCACATTTTCTACCTCTTCTAATTTTTTACTTCCTCTTCTTTCCCTCCTTCTGAAATAGGGACTGAATAGGGGGATGCCAAATTGACCTGGAGAGGATGAACTAGATGTGCTTAGTTATGGAGCCTGGTCTCAGTGTGGAAGAATTGGAATCCTAAACCTGCCAGTCCAACCCTGGTATCCAGTCTTAAGCTTTATGTATAAAACAAGGACAGTTATAAAAAAAAAACAACAAACCAACTTTCTTGTTCTGAGAGCAAGATCAAATGAAGCGATGGCTATGAAAGCACTTTGCCAACTGTAAACTGTTCAAAACAAATAACTTGTGTTAATGATCATTATAGTGATTATTCTCAATGGGACAAAGCCAAACCTTGAGTGAATGGAAAGGTCAGTATAGCTCCCATCTCCTTCCTCCTTCTTCCAGGCCCCACCCTTGAAACCCCAACACCTACTGCCTCTACAAGACCCAAATCCCTTATTCCCCTTTCCTCACCCTAGTTTTTCTCACACCTCAAACACCAGTGGAAACTTCTCAACTAGTTGTTGATCTCATGATCAGTTTGTAGAAATTTGCAATAAGGCGTGAATGAGAATTAAGTCTTCTAAAACATGTTTACATTTTAAAAGAAGAGGTTTTTTTAAACTTTATTTTGTACATTTAATAATTGAAAATATAAACAATTAAAAACTAAAAAGTAAACACAGATGAATAAATACATACATTTCTCAATTAAATGTAATGGATACATATAAAATTTTTTTTAAATCAAACAATATATTACACAATGTATTTGGTTCATAGTAATGCATTCATACAGTATTTGTTCTTTTGTGTCTGGCTTGCTTCACTCAACATAATGTCCTCCAGGTCAGAAGAGTTTTTTAATCAAAAGAATTTTATATTGATAAATGATCAGTAGGTTTATTTTCTCAGATTTTAAATTAATGCATGCTATAGTCAACAAAAATGTATTCATATATATGTATATATTATTCATATATTCACCAAGAAATATGTTCAAAATGTTCAAAGCAGCAATATTTGTAATAGCCACAAACCAGAAACAATCCAAATGCCCATCAGCAGTAGAATGGATAAATTGTGATTTATTCACATAATGGAATACTATAAAACAATGCAAATAAAGAAACTGAAACTTCATTCAACAACATGAATGAAACTCACTGTGGTGATTTGAGTCTCTTGTGATCAGAATACTATGTTCTTAAGCTAATTCTTTCCCGTGTGTGTAAACCTATTATAGGTGGAACCTTTTGATTAAATTACTTCAGCTAAGGGCCTTTGATTAGATTGCATGACCCAAGGTGGGTCTTAATCCTCTTACTGGAGTCCTTTATAAATGGAGGAATAGAAAAAAGTGGCAGAAATAGAGAGGAACCCAGAATTTGAGAGTGAAAGCCCCAGGAACTGAAGCTGAAATCAACGGAACACAGAGGCTGAGAGGAGGCCACCAAAAACAGAAGCTGAAAGCAATAGAGAAGAGAGGAGAGCCAAGTGGATGCCACCATGTGCCTGATAACCCACAGCTGCAGCTTGGTGAGAAAGCATCATCTCATGATGCCTTGATTTGGACATTTTCACGGCCTCAGACCTGTAAGCTTTTAAACTAATAAATCCCCATTGTAAAAGCCAACCCATTTCTAATATATTGCTTGGCAGCTTTTAGCAAACTGAAATACTCACTAACCATAATGGTGGTAAAGGAAGCCAAGAGCAAATGCGTACTTATTGTATGATTCCATTTATATAAAGTTCTAAATCAGGTAAAACAAGTGTATGATGTTGGAAGTCAGGATAGTATTTACCTATGGTGTGACTGGAAATATAGTGACCAGAAGAGAGGTAAAGAAATGGCTTTGGGGTAATAATGTTCTATTCCTTGATCTGGGTACTAGTTACATAGGTGCATTGATTTTGTGAAAATTCATTGAGCTGAAAAGCTGTGGACTCTTCTGTATGCATGTGATATTTCAACAAAAATTTTACTAAAAATAGTGACTTGTTTATCATAGAAAATCTAGAATATAGAAAATATATAGTGTTAAAAGATAGTTTTCAAAACAAGGTAAGATCATGACTGTCGCAGATTGATATAGTTATGAATTCCAAAAATAGATATTGGATTATGCTTGTAAACTGGTTTGTTCATCTGGGCATGATTAATTTATGATTAGGGCTTTGACTGGGCCACGTCAGTAGGGCATTGAGCCCCACCCCTTGGTGAGTGGGAAATCAAAGATAAAAGACATGGCAAAGGACAAAGTTGGAGTTTTGAGTTGGAGTTCTGATGCTGAGTTTTAATGCTGGAGCCTGGGGAAGTAAGCACACAGAAGAGCTTGGTTGTGAGGTAGGAGAGAAGGCCCTGGGATAGAGACAGAGCCGTTCACCTGACTGTTCATAGCTGGCCTTGTGGAGAGAGGCAAAGCCTAGAGAGCCTCATAGTCTACAGCTGACCTTGTAGAGGAAACAGAGGCGCTGAGCCTGGAGACAAAGAGAGCCCCGGGAAGAGAGGAACCCAAGAAGCCCAAACCCTGGCATATGTCAGCAGCTGTTTTGCTCCAACACGTGACCATAGACTTTGGTGAGGGAAGTAACTTATGCTTTATGGCCTGGTAACTGTAAGCTTCTACCCCAAATAAATACCCTTTATGAAAACCAACCAATTTATGGTATTTTGCATCAGCACCCCTTTGGCTGACTAATATGATGACTCATGTAAATGTAAATATAAAATGAACACATATCAAAGATTTTATTTAACTCATTAATTAATGAAAAACTTGTATGAAGTTATAGCCATTTCAAATAAGGATTTAATTTATAGAGATTTATATTCTCTACCAGACAAAATTCATTTGCATTGCCATGAATAGAATTGCTTGCATATCTATGGACAGGAAACATTTGTAATACTACCAATTTTCTACATGGGAACTTCTTTCTCTAGAGTTGTCAGATAGCCTAGTCACAGCCTAGTCAAAGACAATGAAAGCAGAGATAGCCATAATAGATGAACTTGTCAGGGTACCCATTAAATTTAAAAGACTTTCACAAAATTTTTTTACAATAGAATAAAATCAAAATAACCTGTAATCCTTCTATTCAGGGGTAACCTACATGTACACAATTTTGTGCCATATTTTTAATATCATGTGAAATTTGTCTCATGTTATTATTTGTAGAAAAATTTATTCACCATTCCCATATTGAATACAGAATTTTTTTTCCTTTGGTCCAGAAAGCCTTTGTGCAATTTTCTGTATTTCTTTTTTTTTTTTTTTTCAATTTTCTAATTATTTCCTTAGCATACTAGTTTAATTTCCTTGTTGCTAAATCAAATACCATGCAATGGGTTGACTTAAACAGTGGGAATTTATTGGCTCATGGTTTTGAGGCTAGGAGAAGTCCAAATCAAGGCATCATCAAGGTGACACTTTTGTCGTAAAGACTGGCATTCTGGGGCTGGCTGCTGGTGATCCTTGGTCCTGAGCTCCTCTGTCACGTGACAATGCACATTGCAGCCTCTCCTGGCCTCTTACTTCTCTGCTGGGTTCTGTTGACTTTCAGCTTCTGGCTGCCTTCTCTGTGGCATTTTTCTCTCTTTGTGACCTTCCCTATAAGGCCTTCAGTAATAGGATTAAGAGCCATCCTGGGCCGTACCTTATCTGAAGTAACCTCATTAAAAGGTTCTATTTATAAGAGTTCACACCCACAGGAATGGATTAAGTTTAAGAACATGTTTTTCTGGGTAACCTAGCTCCAAACACCACAGTCTGCCCTCTGGACCCCCAAAAGACATGTTCTTTTTATATGCAAAATACATTCATTCCACCACAACATCCCAAAAGCCATAAGTCATTTTAGAAACAATGCTAAGTACAAAATCTCATCAAAATCTGTTATGGATGTTGTCTGTCCTAGAGCATAATTCCCCTTTTCTGTGGACCTGTGAAATCTAGAAAACAAGTTATCTGCTTCCAATATATGATGGAGGGACAGGATAGGATAGACATTTCCATGCCAGAAGGGAGAGATTGGAAGTAAAACAGGGATCATGGATCCCAAACATCACTTACCCATCTGGGCAAATTCCATTAGATTTCAAGGTCTGAGAGTCATCTGTGGATCAATATTTTGTCCTCCAGACCTGAGGGAGAGGCAAGACCACACCTTCTAAGTTCTTGTGCAGGGCATGCTCTACCCAGGCAGACATTACATGGGGGTAATGTCTTCACACCCTCCACGCATCCGGTTGGCTGCCAGTCTCTCTGTAAATGCCAAGACACAGGCCCCATCCTCTCTGAACATTGGGATGGTGGCACGCTCCTTAAACAATGGGGCAGAAGGCCCGCCCCCTCCACACGCAAGGGCAGACCTGCCCTTTCCACACACATGAGTGGGTCTGCTCTCTTGACCTGAAATCTCTTCAGTCCAGACCTTGGCTTTCATGTTCTGCCCTTGAAGTCTTCTTCCTTCAATTCAGTCCTTCTCTGTCCCTTTTAGTCCAGGCTGGCAGTAGTTCTGCTCATACAAATTTTGTAAAACCCTGTCAGCTTTGTATGCAGTTCACAGGTATCCAAACCATCAGACAGAAGGACTTTCCAGAGATCCTTCCTGCATACCTACATTCCAATCCTGACTTCCACTAAAATGGCTGACTGGATCCATATTCAGTTAAACCATCACATAGAGCCCTATTCTCTGGGGACTCACCTTCCAGAAGCTTAGGGATATCCCTGATAGAACTGCATCTGGTCCTAGTCTCAGAGCACGCTATCTGGATAGGCTCAGAATTTTCCAACCATCAATTTCTGGTTTCCTTGTGCTTAAGAGTTCAGTTTTCAGTTTCTCCCTTTCTTCTCACATTTTACTATACGTTGCAAAGACAAACCAGTATCGACTTTCTACACTTAGCTTGGAAATCTCCTCAGCTAAAAACTCAAGTTCATCACTTTCAAGTTCTACCTTCCATTCAACATCAGAAGTTTATTTCACCAAGTTCTTACCACTTTAAAACAAGTATGACCTTTCCTCCAGTTTGCAATAATCCATTCATCATTTCCTTCTAAGTCCTCACAGAAATATACCTTTAGCATCCATATTTATACCAACAGTCTCTTTGAAGCAATCTAGGATTTTTCTGTCAAGCACCTCATAATTCTTCCAGCTTCTCCCCATTACCCAATTCCAAAGCCATTTCCTCATTTTTTGGTATTTGCAATAGCATCACCCCACTCTCCTGGTACCAGAATCTGTTTTAGTTTCCTCAATGCTAAAGGAAATAAAATGCAATGGTTTGACTTAAACAATGGGAATTTATTGGCTCACAGTTTTGAGGCAAGGAAAAGTCCAAATCAAGGTGTCATCCAGGCAATGCTTTCTTCCTGCAGACTGGCAATCTGGGACTAGCTGCCAGTGATCCTTGGTCCTTGCCTCCTCTGTCACATGGCAACACACATTGCAGCCTCTCCTGACCTCTCCCTTCCCTGCTGGGTTCTGCTGACTTTCAGCTTCTGGCTGCTCCCTCTGTGGATTTTTTTCTTTCTTTGTGACCTTCCCTATAAGTCCTTTCAGTAATAGGATTAAGACTCATCCTGGACCACACCTTATCTGAAGTAACCTCATTAAACCATATGACCTGACAATTCTGCTTCTAGGTGTATACACAAAAGAATTGAAAACAGGAACTTGAATAGATATTTGTACACCAATGCTCATAGCAGCTTTATTCACAGTTGCTAAATGGTGGAAACAACCCAAGTGTCCATAGACAGATAAATTGATAAACAAAATGTGGTATATTTATACAATGGAAAATCATTCAGCCATAAAAAAGGAATGAAGTTCTGAGGCATGCCACAACACAATATGCATGAACCTTGAAAGCATTAGGTTGAGTGAAATAAGCCAGAATAAAAGGAAAAATATTGTATGATTCCACTTATATAAAATAAGGTATGGGGGGGGGGTGGCAGAATGGGAAATTATTGCTTAATATTTTCATAGTTTCTGTTTTGGGTGATGAAAATATTTTGGTAATGGATGGTGGTTGTGGTAGTACAACATTGGGAATGTAATTAATATCGCTGAAGTGTACACTTAAAAATGGTTAAAATGGGAAACTTTTTGATATGTATGTTACCACAATATTATATATATATAGTAGGCAAATACACATATGTGCATATATATTTACATATCATTTTGCAAATGTTTGTATGTATTGTGAGAATTTTGATTTTTACCCATAATAAAAAATAAATAAATAAATAAATAAAATATTATATATATATATATGTATATGTATGACTGTATATATGGAATGAAGATCATGCATTTTGATCTCAGGCTTTTTATTGTTTTGTTGAATTGGTTGATTTTTTTCCATAGGTAGTTCTCTTCTCAACCAGATAAGAGGCTCCTTGAAGGCAGGGGTCATGTCTTCACTCCTCTGGCATCCTCCAAAGTGCTGAGCACTTAAGAGGCACCCAGTAGAGAGCAACCCAGTTGAAAACATTAGTGTCTAATGTCTGCATGACCAGGCTATTCCTTCTAGCTCCTCAAATTACTCTTGGAATCTCTCTGGGAATGAATAAAAATGATTGGAAAACACATGAAATAAAGTGTGAAGATAATTTTACATTGTATACCTCCACCAATAGGTGGCACCATTAATTTTGAAATTATATTTTATATTGTTATAACCCCAAATTGTGTTTGTGGAGTTCATTCAATAAATATTTAGTAGGCACCCCTATGTTAAAGCTGCCCAGCTGGCTACCACTAACAGACAGGGTGAAAAATAAGAGCACTACCAATATGCTTTATCATACTTCCTTTTCCAGTAATACCTAAAAGGACATGTATTTCTGCTTTCTGCTTTCATACCAGTTTTTAAAAATAACATCTAAATCTTAGATTACAACTCAGAACATCAGCTTTACAATCACCTGTGTGTATTCCAACCCAGCTTAAATCTTATTTAAAAAGAGGAAAGGGAAACAAACTTAAATAAAAAGCAAACCAGATGGATGGTAATGATGGAGGCACAACATTGTGAATGCAATTAACAGCACTGAAATATATATATATATATATATATATATATATGAATATAATCAAAAGGGGAAATGTTAGATTGTATATATGGTAACATAATAAAAATTCAAAACAAAAAAATCCATGGAACTACACTACACAGTGAATTTTAAGTTAAACCATGGACTTTAGTTAATAGTACAGTTATAAAAGTGTACCATCCTCAATCGTAACAAATTGTTACACATCAATGCAAGGTATTGGGGTATTGTGTGGGAATCCTGTATTTTCCACATGATTGTTCTGTAAACCTACAAATTTTCTAAGAAAGGGGGGTGGGAAGCAAACCAGAAAAATGTGGATGATTGGGGGCAGTGGGGAATGTCTATTTGTAGACTTTAATCCATGCTGTCTTTCTGGTTAACACAATTTACCATTTCTCAGTGAAAGAAACTTTCTTTCTTTTTGTAGGATAACAGAAGCATGATCCAGGCATAGGAGAATTATTTCAGTAGCTTCCAAGGCTGCACAATTCTATCTGGAGATCATACAAGGTCCCATTCCTCTGTGTTTATTTTAATGGGTTCATTCTCTGGAATGGCTGGAGGTTGCAAACTGTAGAGCATTTGCCTGTAGACCTAAAGAGGTCTGCCTTCCAAGCACCACTCAGGAAACCTCTACCTCATCTAGAGAACTTCTCTGAGATCTCCTTAGGGCAGAAAGAGAACCCCTTTGACCTTCTTCAAGGTCTGAGGGCAGGAAGGAAAATGAAGGGGCAGCAGTGGGGAAATGGAACTGCAGTATTTGTATCAAACACCATATAATAATCACTAATTTACCAATCTATTGATGGGAGAAATGGGACCTTTGACCAGGCCTGTGACTCTTTTTCCTGAGCTTCTTTAAATTGCCATGAATGGCATTAGGTACTTTGGGAGATGCAAAGACAGATCATACAAGGACTTTTGCATCTAGGAGTTTCCAATCTAGTAAACCACAAATAGTGTTATGTCAGTGGTTATAAGAGCTGGCTCTGGAGGCAGATTGCCTCTGTTCATTTGAACTCTGCCTCCACCACTTACTAGTTGTGTGCCCTTGGGTATGTTACTTCACTTCTCCATGTTACTAATCTGCAAAATGAGGATAATAGTATTAGTAGTTACTTCATGGTGTTAAGAGAATTAGATGAGATAATGCATGGAAAATGCTTATTAAATTTTAATAAATGATGCCTATTGTTATTAATACAAATAATACAATACCCAATAGGAAGTGTTAGGTGTCATAAGAGAGGGCTAAAGTACTAAAAGAACTCAGAGGCTGGTATGTTAATGTCTAATTAGGGGGCCAGGCAGAGCAAAGCTTTGATGGCATTATGAACATGGCATTGGAACTGGGCTTTGAAAAATAAGTAGGATTTGGAAATGCAGATATCCAGGAAGATGGACCATAAATGAAGGTAGTGGGAAAGGAGGTGGGAAAGTGTAGTGTATCTGTAACAGGAATAGTCAGTAGTCCAGGTTACCTGGTGGGGAGGGCACATGAAGGGGAAAGAATGGTGAAAATTTTAGCTGTTGTGTAGATGGGGTTTATGTGCAGAGTCTGTATCAGGTGGAGTTTGGACTTTATAGTTTGGGTAGTAAGAAGTCATTAAGCATTTGAACAAGGAAGTGGCGTGATCATAATCATGCTTTCAGAACTGAGTTGGCAACCATGTATAATGTGTATTAGAAGGAAGATGAATGTGATAGCAATAGCTATCATTTGCTGAGTTCCCACCAGATACCCAGCACTATACTAATATATTTCTACCAATTGCAGTTATCTTGGTGAAGGTACAAAGGCAAAGGTGGAAGTGGTGGTGGTGGGAATGAAGAGAGAAAAGAGATATGAGACATTGGGGCTGTTAGAATTGACCATACTTGACATGAATTTTATGAGGAAGACAAGACAAGATCTCTGACTTGAATGAATGGGAAGGTAAAAATAAGGACCCAGAAGGTATGAGGGAGAAATTTGATGAGTTTATTAGCAGACATATTGAGTTTAAAGTAGGGGAATAATGAGGCAGTGATGTCTAAGAGGCAGCTAGAGATGTGGACCATGAGAGAAAAGCTCAGGGCCAGAATTTTCAGATGCCCTGCAAGGTTGTGTCAGTGGATGGCAAAGCAGGAGACTGGAAGAAATTACCACAACAGTAGAGAGAGGCAAGAGATGACCAAGGATAAATTGTGGTACACCAGTGTTGGAGAAAGGGAGAAGGAAGTAGAGCCAGAGGAGAAACAGTCAATGAGAGGAAAGGCCCAGAGGAGCAGCAGTTGGAGAAGAGACAGTTTCAAGAAAGAGGGAGTCATTCGTTTTTTTGTTTTTGTTTTTTGTTGTTTTTTTTTACCGGGAGGTCCCGGGGATCGAACCCGGGTCCCTCCATATGGGAGACGGACGCCCAACCAGTTGAGCCACATCCGACCCCAGTCATTCGTTTTTAATGTTACAGAGGAGTTGAGAACAAAGAATGAAAAAAAAGATCTTTAGATTTGGCAATGAAATGACCATTGTTGTTCTGTCAAAGAGAAATTTTCATGAAGTGAGGAGATAAGAAGCTGGGTTATAGGAAAGGATAGAGAGCAGTTTCTGGAGTCAGGCAGACCTGGAGTAAAATCCGAGTTCCACTCATTAATCTTGGACAAGTGACACTGCATGAAGGGAAATATGATGGGTCCTTCTACTCCTTAGCAAAACATAAAAATCCCCTATCCTCTTCTAATGTTTTTAGAAATTCAAAGTAAATTTCATATGAAGTAAAGCAACAAGACAAAGCCCAGTTTTTATTTCAAACCATGAGCCCTTCTCACCCAGGCAGTTGAGAATCTCTTGTGATACTATTATAGTTTCCCAGCTGCTAAAACAAATACCATACAATGGGCTAGCTTAACAACAGGAATGTATTGGCTTTCAAGGTTTCAGAGGATGGAAGTCTTGCTTCCTCCTGGGGTATCTCCTGGCTGGCCAGCAATCTTTGGGTTTCCTTGGCTTTTCTATCATAGGACCTCTTTCTCTCCCAGGTTCCACTGACTTCCGACTTCTTGCTTCTCTCATGGCTTCTCCTTTCATGCCCAATTTCCTTTGCTTATAGGGACTTCAGCATATTGGATTAAGTCCCACCCTCATTCTATTTGGGTACACCTTAACAAATAACATCTTTAAAGGTCCTATTTACACATGGGTTCACACCCACAGTGCCAGAGGTTGGGACCCGAATGTGCCTTTTGTCGGGCACATGATTCAATCCCCAACAGATACTTAGTTCAGTGTGACAAAAGATTGCTCAGTCTCAGAGAAGTGCAAGTTGTGGTTGGAGGCAGAGACTTTATACCATAAACCAGTCGTCTAATTTCACTCTCACTTTGACAGCCCAAGGACAGGAGCAGAAAATTAGATAGTGTGGCCTATCCAGTGTTAGCATTGACAGGCTGCATGGGGCAGGAAGGGATGCTAGTCAGAGCCTTGCTAAAATATTTCCCATGACACTCAAGTTCAGAAAGGGCTGTCAGGCCTGAGTGAGTGGAGTGAGACAGGAAGAGAAGAAGTGGGTCAGGAGCTGTTCAGAGTGGCAAGGGGTACAGGGTAGAATTTCTGAACACTAGGGAATGATGGAGTTGCCATTGGCCTCAAACGGCTCTGAATTTAGGATGACTATATTGATTCATACGGATTTAATTTTGCCTCTGGATTTATAACACAATTTTTTAAAAAATTTATTGTGTTAACATATATATAACATAAAATTTCCATCTTAACCATTTTTAAGTGTGTAATACAGTGCCATTAATTACATTTACAGTGTTGTGTTACCATCCTCACCATCCATTACCAAACTGTTTCATTACCCAAAACAGGAATTTTATACCCATTAAGCAATAACTCCCCATTCCCTCTCCCCCCTGGCCCCTCGTAGTCTCTAATCTACTTTCTGTCTCTATAAATTTGCTTATTCTAGATATTTCATATCAGTAGAATCATACAGTATTTGTCCATTTGTGTCTGGCATATTTCACTCAGCATAATACTTTCAAGGTTCATTACGTTGTAGCATGTGGCAGAACTTCATTCCTTTTTATGGCTAAATAATATTCTACTGTATGTACATACCATGTTTTATTTATCAATTCATCTGTCATTTGACACCTGCGTTGTTTCTACTTTTTGGTTATTATGAATAACATGAACAACATTTTTTTCCACCATCAGGAATTGACTTGAATACGTGAGTCAGGTGCTTACTGAAGCTCCAGGGTAATTGGATCCAGTCCTCTGCAGAGGCTTAGGGGTGGTAATCTTGTTAGAAATGGGAGGCGAGGGGACTTGTCCTAAAGCCATGTTTTATGGCAAGCCTATCATGTTTACATGGTTTGTTATTTTTTGGGGGGTGATCTGGGATAAATGGAGTTGATGGAGATTAGAAGGGGCCAGACCCCGAACTGACCCTTGCAATTTCATTGGTCTCTAGATTATTCTTTCATCTTGCTGACCTTTCAAGATCTGTTTTTAACTATATTAACACAAACATATTCATTGGAAATTGTAACCAAGACTACATGGTTTCAATACTCTCAGACTCACTTGCTGGGTCCATGTTCAGCAACAGAGAAGGCAGTATGTGAGTTAACTTTTTAGTATAGTAGTTCAGGCATTTTAAGGCAGCCTATGGCAGCAGCAGTCTTGTATAATAGGAAAGGACAAAGGTTTTGCTGTCCTTGAAAGAGTGGATAAGAAGCTGTATACATTATAACACAGGGTTTACAACAACTTGCATAAACAAAAAGATACTCATTAAATAAAGTACAGTAGAATGTTTGCTTCCGGGAAGAGTAAGGAGAATGGAATAGGGACATAAATAAAATGGAATCAATGATAGAGAGAAAAAGAGAGAACAAGAACAGAGCCTTGCAGAAACCAATGATGAGAGTGTACCATGGACTGAGAAGTGTGATGAGCTCAACCTCCTGCACCTGAAGTTTAAAAAACAGTCAGAATGTCTTGGTTAGAACTGTGAGTCCACTATTCACTAGCTTTTTGTAAGTTAGCTCACCTCTCTATCCCCAGTTCATCATCTGTACAATGGGGATAATATTAGCACCTTCCTCATAGGATTGTTGTGAGAATGAAATGAATCTGAATGTGCAAAGTGCTTAAAGAGCACCTGGCATATAGTGAGCACTCTCTCATAGGGTTGTTGTGAGAATTAAATAAAATAGTCCATGGAAAGGGCTTAGCACAGCACCTGGTCCATAGTGTTCAATAGATGTTAGTTAAAGGACTATTGTAGTCATCATCATTTCTTTCAGTGACCAACCCATTCCCTTAGCCACTTGCCAAGAGATAGCTGGAGATAGTTTTGTACCATGGAAAGACAATACTCTCTCCTCTACACCAACTCCACTGCCATCATTTTCTTGTGTGACCTTAACTTCTGTCAGTTATCAGTTTCCCAGGTAAGCCTTCCCTACCTGTTGTCAGCATTCAATCTCACTGTTGGCACATCGCTCCTTTGGAGGCTCTGTCTAGTGTTGGAACCCCACACTTAATCTGTGTTAGTTATTGTGATAGAACTCAAAGCAAAGACAAAAGTCTGACTTCAGGGAAGTAACATTGGTTCTAGTGAAATTGCCAGATCCTGTAGGCATGCCATGCCCACCAGTGTAGCCTGCATGTATAACCTAAATGGGGGTCAGTGGGAACCATCAATGCCACACAGAAGCAGAGGCCCAAAACATGATGGGATTGGCTAGGTCACCTGCCATTGTCTCAGGGATTCTACCTGTCATGTTCTGAATGTTTGTTTTTTGTTTTAGGTCAAAGGACTTGCTTTTGGGTCAAATGTTCTGCTGTTTCACTGTATTCATAACAACTCTGTGAGGAAAGAACTGCTATTCTCCCCCATTTTATTGATGAGGAAACTGAGGCACAGGAATATTGAGTAATTTGTCTCAACTCACACAACTATTAAATACTAAGCCAGTAGCCAAACCCAAGCAGCCTGGTGGCAGAACTCTTGCCCCTATACTGCCCTTTGGAAATTCCAGGGAGTTTGGCAGTTTGGGAAAAATGAAAATATAAATGCTCTTTGATCCAGCAATTTTACCTCCAAGAATTTATCTGATAGATCTGACTGACTTCTGTTCAAGCATATTCATTGCCATATTACTTATAAAAGCAAAAGAACAAAATTATAAGCATCCACATATAGGAAACTGGTTGAATAATTTATGCTATGTTGTTGCCCATTGATAAAAAAGAATAATGTAAATTTACATGCACTAAAATGAAATGATCCCCAACATTTCCTTCTTCCCTTCCTTCCTTCCTTCCTTCCTTCCTTCCTTCCTTCCTTCCTTCCTTCCTTCCTTCCTTCCTTCCTTCCTCCCTCCCTCCCTTTCTTCCTTTCATAATTTATTTTTCTAAAAAACATGCCCCTCTCCATGCCCTGGAAATCCCCAATCTACTTTCTATGTGCAAATTTGCCATTTCTAGTCATCTCTTATAAGTGATATTTACAATATTTATTCTTGTGTGCTTTGCTTATTTCACTGAGCATAATGTTTTCAAAGTTTTTCCATGCTGCAGCATGTCTCATAACTTCATTCTTTCCCAAGAGCTATTCTTAAGTGAAAGAAAAAAACCAGATTGCAATATAGAATATATATTGCCTTGTTCTTAGGAAATACACATGGAAGTATTAAGTGATCAAAGTGTGATATACTCAGCCTACTCTCACATGTTTAGAAAATAGACAAACATAGAGAGAAAGGGAGAGAGAAAGAATGGTATGGTAAATGTGGCAAAATGGTAAAAGTCGGTGGATCTGCGTATCTGGGTGGAGTGTATGTTGGAGCTCTCTGTATAGGGTTTTGTATTATTTTTGCAACTTTACTGTAAGTTTGAAATTATTTCAACATAAAAAGTTAAAAAATAGTGTGAATATTAAAAACAAAAACAAAAAAATTGCAAAACAGTGTGCATAGCATGATATCACTAATACTCTTTTAAAAGGGATGGAGACACATACTGTCTTAATTTCCTGGCTGCTAAAACAAATACCATATAATAGCTGGCTTAACAGGAATGTGTTGACTCATGGTTTTGAAGCTAGGAGAAGTCCAAAATTGAGCCATCAGAAAGGTGATGCTTTCTTCCTGAAGACAGTGGCATTTGGGGGCTGACTGCCAGCAATCCTCGGGGTTCTTTGGCTTTTCTGTCACATGGCGATGTCCTCTCCTTTCTCTTCCAGATTGCATTGACTTCTTGTGGCTTTCTCTATGTGGCCTGATCTATAAGGCCTCCAGGAATAGAATTAACCCATCCTGATTCAGTTGGCCACACCTTAACTAAAAGTAGCAGCTGCAAATGAATGCATTAAGATTAAGAACATGCTTTTTCTGGAGTCTCAAGCTATCAAGCTATCACACACACCCTTTGGCAGTTGTTATCTATGACAAATATCCCTAGAGGCAGATATAGGAAATTGGCATTAGAGGTTGTTTCTCATGAGCAGAACTAGAAGACGGGAGAGTGTGCAAGGGAAGCAAAATTACTTCTCATGCTTATATACAATTTAATTTAAAAATTGTGAACAATTATTGCCTTTTCAAAAATTATTTTAAGGAGATGGAGCAAGAAAAGAAGAAAGACTCATGGGAGGAATCGAGGTTTCAGACCCTTCTCAGGGATTCCAGTTTATTACTGGTTCCCCGGGAGACCTACTGCCACTGGCTAGCATTGTTTGAGTGCTTCCTTTGTGGCTTGTCATTGAAACCTCCCAAATGGCAACAAGGTAGTTTTATTATATCTCCGTCTCAGATAGATCTGAGCCTGTCGCGCAACCAAAACATATCCTCCAGAGGTCATCAAAAGCTAGAAGAAGCCTCTCCTTCTTCCTCCCATTCCCATTCCATTCCATTCTTATAGATGCTTAGCCCAGCATATGACAACATGGATGAACCTGGAGGACATTATGTTGAGTGAAGCAAGTCAGACACAAAAGGACAAATACTATATGATTCTGCTGTTATGAACTAAATATAATGAGCAAACTCATGGAATCAATAGCTAGAATATAATTCACCAGAGAATAGAATGTGGTTAGAGAATGGAAAGCTGAGGTTTAATCTGTGCAGAATTGATAAAATGATTGTTTGGAAATGAATAGAAATGGTGAGAGCACATCATAGGATTTGTAATTAGCAGCACTAACATGTGGGTAGGATAGTGGTTTTTGTTGTTTTTTTTCTTTTCTTTTTTTTGGAGTAATAAAATTGCTCTAATATTGATTGAAGTGGTAAATGCGCAACTCTGTGATTATACATAATGCCATTGATTGTTTACTTTAAGGGTTCTTAACAGGGGGTCAGTGAGCTTGAATTGAAATTCAAAAAAACATTCTTGTGGGACGTGTTGGTGCAGGTGTGGTATATTTATTAACTAATACGCAGTATAGTGTGGACTTAGTAAGGGGTCCATGGTTTTCACCTGACTGCCAAAGGGGTCTGTGGAACAAAAAAGGTTAAGAACTCTTACTTTAGATGAATTTAGAGGGTTTATGAACCTATTTCAATAATATTGATTTTTTTAAAAAAAGATGCTCAGACCAGTGGTCCTCAAAGTGTGGCCCTCAGACAAGCAGTATCATTTTCACCTGGGAACTTGTTAGAAATGCAAACTCTCAGGCCTCATTTCAGACTTACTGAGTCAAAAACTCTAGGGATGGAGTCCAGGAATCTGTGGTTTAACAAGCTGCCCCCTCCCCCCAGGTGATTCTGATGCATGCTAAAGTTTGAGAACCACTGTCTGAGGCCAATGGCATTGCCTGGGAAACATTTAAAAATACTAGTGCTTGAGGCTCATCCTACCCCAGAGATCTTGATTTAATTGGTATGGAATATAGCCTGGGCACAGGTTTTTGTTTTGTTTTTGTTTGTTTGTTTGTTTTTAAACCTCCCCAGGTAATTGAGAACAACTATGATCTAGACCTTCTGAAGCAGACACTTGCATCTGGAAATGGCTGATGGCATACATTCGCATAAAGTCATACTGTAGGGACTAGCAAATATGAGAGCATCACAAGCTCCCAATTTTAAGTTCTATTCCCTCCCTCAATCCTGGTACCTAAAGCAGGAGGCAGTCACAAGTGTACAATCTCTTTGGCCAAGCAGGTATGAGCCAATTATTTTGAACACTTTGGTAATTTTACTTACTTTAAGCCTATAAATTTAGTCTTTAGTGAGTGTTGAAGCAGGAGAGCAAATATGAAATGGATAACAAAATAATTTAATAGAGTAAATGAGATCTATAAATGGCATAGAAAAGGCCTAATATTACCAGCTCACTATTTCCTGGATTTATATATTTTGTACTGAAGGTCACATCATATCATTTAGCACATCTCCAGGACAATAGGGGTTCAATCAGCATTTATCTAATAAATGAATGCATGGAAGTCACTGAAGAGAAAGCTGATTCCATTTTTGGCATCCAATGCCTAACTTCTTACCAATGTTGTTCTTGGAGTGGAGCATGGGAAACAAAAACCCATTGGCAATAAATGTGCTAGCATCAGGTGCTAGAGCTGCACCCAACTGAGGAAGCCTGTGAGTCCAGGTGGGGGCAGGAGGGGAAGGGAGGTGTGGTGGTCATTAGAGCTAGCGGCCAAATATGTCCGGTTCTCCTTTCAGCCCGTGGTAGGATGGCACTTCCTTATCCCTCGGAGTTCTCTGTGGCTGTGTGACTTGCTTGGGTCACTGAAATGAGCAAGTGTTGTGTTTTGCTGCTACACAGAAGCGTTAAGTCTAGTATATGATTTGTTCTGCTTCTCTGCAGGGTGACTGACCACCTGGCTTATCTGAGATTGAGGAGTTTCCCAAAATGTGTAATTTTAAGTGTGAAATCGGGATTGTTCCAGGCAAATCTAGACAGTCGGTCACCCTTCTAGGGCTATGATCAGCGTTTTGGATAGTGATTATTCCGTCCGTCAACCTGGATCCAGGAGAGAGGGCGATGCCGAGCAGAGCTCCCATCCGACCAGAGACTCAGTGAGTCTGAAATGCTGCTGGGCACACTGCTCCTAAGGATGAGAGAGGGATTCCAGACCACATCTGCCTGACTTCAGAATCCACAATTTTTATGCATCACTCTGCCCAGATGTAGGTAGTCTTATTGCAGCTATCTGTTTTTTTGTTTTCAGAGTCTCTGATGTACAAAGTAGGTGAGGACAGTATTTTTCCAAAATTGAATGAATGACACTCATTCCACGAACATTTATTATGCTCTACTCTGTTCAAGGCCCTGCACTAGGTGTTATGGGCTATACAAAGATGAAGAAATGCTATGCTTTCTTCCCAAAAGAAACATAATATAGAGTTTAGTTAACCATTTGTGTGAATGGTTAACTATATCACAAGGCAGAAGCTGATAAATGCTATTAAAACATTTTATATACCTTTCTGTATTTTGCAAAATTTTTACAATAAGCACACATTTAGTTTCATATTATTAGAAAGCAACAATTAAAAATAAAGTATCTCTATTCTTCAGATTACCAATCACAGTGCAATGCTCATCATCATACTTATAAAAAGTACATTGGGAAGCGGCTGTGGCTCAATTGGTTGGGCTCCTGTTTACCATATGAGAGGCCTCGGGTTCGATTCCCTGGGCCTCCCGGTGAAGGCAAGCTCCTGTGCGGTACAGTGAGCTGGTGCAGCAAATGACCCAACAAAGGGAGACAAGCAGACACAGCAAATGGACACAGCAAGCACAAGCAGCAAGGGGGGGATAAATAAAATAAATAAAAATAAATCTTAAAAAAAAAAAAGTACCTTAATGTGCTTTCTTTATCTGAAGGTTGGTACTATGTTTTCACAGATGATTCTAGTCTTCGGTAGGATAGGAGCTTTGAGATTTCATTCAGCAGTGCTGAGAGATTTCCTGCTGTATTCATGGCTCCTTGTGTGCCCTGTGTGACCCACAGCCCAAGCCTGCATGCCCGCTGGGCAGGGTTCTCTTCCATGAATCAAAGCAAGCAATCTGGCTCATAGGAGGCTAGTCTTTGTTAAGTGAAGGAATTTAGCACCCAGCCCTTCCTGGGGATGCTTCCCGCTGGTCCAAAGGCATTAGAATAAAACCTTACCCAAAGAGGGGGTGGTGCCCAGGCATGCTGCAGAGCTCAAAGGAAGCCCAGGGCCTCTAAGATAACTAACCGTCCTGTTGGTTCTAGACAAAGAGTATGGTTTCTGGGGAAAGGCTCACAACCCTGCTTTCTGCAGTTGGACAGCTTCCAGGGCTGCAGTGAGGTTTCAGTATCTGAGTACAGTCAATGGTATCAACTGCTTTGATGGCTTGAACAGAAGTTAAGCTGCAAACATATGCATGTTGGAACTGCTTGGGGAATGGTGGTGACAATGCGTAAACACGCAAAGCTTACTGCTGTGAGATGTTTTGTAACAGGTTTTCCTCATTGCCTGCATCCCGCAGCGTCTCCTGGGCCCTCCCTGGAGCAATGCTGAGCATCCATGGAGAGCTCGAGTGGGGGCGGGAGGCGGCTGTCTCCCAGCTGAGACTGGTGCAGCAGATCATGCAAGGTAGAACCTCAGCGCCTGAGACGGGGCAATACAGAGGGCCTGGGTGCCTGGATATTCCAGGTGATAGAACTCTCCCAGGTTTCTAGGTGAATGTTTCCACTGAGCAAGCCAGACACAGACTTGAATGTCATCATGATTTGTGTTTGTGACATCTTTGACCCAAAACACCACAAATTGAATTTTATATTCTTCACAAAATGGAAGGAAAGAGATTGACTGAACTATTCCTTCATGGCTCGATACATTTCATATGTATACATAAACATACATATGCATATATAATATATTTACATATTATAATAATATATCATATTATATTATTCAGGATAGGCTAGTTAGGCTGTACTAACACATAATTCTAAAATCCCAGTGATTTAACATGAAAAAAATCTATATCTAAATCATAATCCAATGTCGTATGGTTCTGAGCAACTCTCCTCCAAGTGGTGACTTGGGGATTCAGACTTCTTGCATTTAAGATGCCATCATCTTGAACACTTGCCTCACCAGTTGCCACAGAAGGAGAAAAGAGTACATGTACGATCGATCACACAGGAGGATTTGTGGCCAGGCCTTGCAAGTGCTGCCTGTTACTTCTGCTTGTATCCTATTGGCCAGAACCCAATCACATGGCCCAACCTAATTGCAAGGGAAGATGGAAATATTGTCTACTTGTGTACCCAGGAAGAGAAAATGAAATTGATGAGTATCTAGCCAGTCTCTGCTACAAGTCCCTACAAGTCAGAATTATTATGTAGTACTTTTTTTCTTCTAATTATGCTTTGCATTTCATACTACTTAGGCTACTGTGGCAGTTTGATATTATTGATGAATTCCAGAAAGAAATATAGATTATGTTTGTAAACTGGTCTGTTTTGCTGGGTGTGATACCCTTTGATTATATTAGATTCAGCTGAGACATCTGATTACCTTATGTTAAGATTAGGGCTTTGATACAACCACATCATTAGAGTATGACTCAGTGTTGAGTCCCAGCCCCCTTGGGCTGATAAAACAGACTCCCACACAGAAGTAGACACACAGAAGTAGATACACAAGAAGAGACAGGGCTCCACAGATATGGCCCTGGAAAGAGAGATGAGCCTGATAGTCTACAACTGACCTTGTGAAAAGACCAGAGCAGCTAAGCCCAGAAAGAAAGGAGCCCTAGGGAAAGAGATGAGCCTTATGCCAGCCTACAGCTGAGATAGGAAGAAGCCGGGACCACAGAGCCTTAAAAGGAAGAAGGAAGGCTGAACACTCACAGACATCACCCACCATCTTATTTCAACATGTGGCAACAGACGTTGGGTGAGAAAGTACCTCTTATGGTACCTTGAATTGGACTCTTTGGGGCCTGGTAACTGTAAGCTTCTACCCCAAATAAATACCCTTTATAAAAGTCAACAGAGTTCTGGTACTTTGCATCAGCACCCCTCTGGCTGACTAATACAGTTTCGTCCCGTTCACACTGTATTCTATAGCAGTCCTGAAGAATTCATCCCCAGGCAACATCCCATTCCCCAGCAGCACTGTGAGTTGTCAGGACAGATTTTATTGCCCACACTATATAGTGGAGGACCCTAAAGCCCAGAATAGTTAAATGACTTCCTGAAGTCACATCCTACTAAGTGACAGAACTCTTCTCTCTCATTCTCAGGTTGGTGGTCTCTCTACTACACTACATCATCTTCCCCAAAAGCCCAACCTGAATGAGGCACAAATCTTGGTATGCAATAAATATATTTTTATTCTTCTGTGAATCAACATCATTTGTATTATAAGTCTCCAATCTATTCTATATTGGAAGATATCAGCAATGACTTCCATCATTGAGGTATTTCTCTATCTTTGAGGATACATATAAGTTTGGAGTGAGATGGGGGTGAGTAGTGTCAAGGTATTGGGAGATCCAATTTGTCCCCCAAGTCAGCTCTTCAAGGAGGCATCAACCAAAGTGTCCACAGTTCCTTCCAGTCTTCCTTTACTGACACTGATGCATCTGTCCCTCACTCCTGTTCACATGGCCCATTTGTGCCCTCAGCTCCCTGCTACTTTGGGGCCACTGCAAAGTCTGGAAAGTTCAGTAGCTCTGCATGGTTATACACACCACAAAGCTGTTCTCCTCAGGCTTCCTGCCTCCCTGAGGTAGGGGTCAGTGTAGGAGGGAAGGACTCACCTATGCCTTTACTCCCCTCACTTTCCACCCATCTTCTTCCCACCCAAACTGAATGAAGTGTTTCAAGTCTACCAGACAAGACCCAGTCTCCTCAAATCTTTTTTCATGACTGTTGTGGAAATCTTCTCCAGTCCTCTAAGGGCTTTTATAATACAAAACACAACTCACAAAAGTTTGGTTGTTCTTGTTTTGCTTTGTATACTGTCAACATCATTTCTCTACCTTGAGGTAATAAGCCAAGGGCCCACGGCCTACTCATACAAGGGATAGAGGTGGGAGGAGTGGGTAGGGGAATACCAAGGAAAAAAACATTTCTCCATCACAAGTGTATCATATTTAACTTCACCAGGTCCTTGTGAGGTGAGTATTTCATTGTTCTGTAACTAACAATGAGGGGAAGAGGCACTGGGGGGAGTTCTCATATTTGGAAACTATTAGGTTAGGCCCCTTCCTGCCTGATGGGTCTTTAAGTACCATCCTCCCACAACAACCCCCATGGCTCCACCCCTCATTGCCTGAGCCTATGAACTTGTGATTACATTTTCACTTAAGAATTGGAGACCTGGTCTTCTTAGAAGAGACCCACAGCTGTGAAATCATGTCCATAGATGATTCACTAGTTTTTTAAATGTGGAAAAGAAGATTTGTTTACCTGCTGTTTAAGTGTTTATCACTTCCTCTACCTCAGTTATGAGAAAGCACTCTAGAGTAAATCTGTTCCCGGGGGGACGTTATACAGCACCTCCACTGTGATGAAGAAAAAGGGAAGCACTAAGACACCTTAAGTGGAAAGATCATATACTGCTTATAAGAGCTGAAGGAACTCAGACCAAGTGAGAGGCCGTTTAAAAAAAAAAATTGACTTGTACCAGATCCTGTTTGCAAAGTGGATTTTAAAATCATTTCAAAGCACACTAAGCTTTCAAAAGATGTTTGTTTTAAAGAGCACAGTTGGCTTTTGGTCAAAAAATGAAGTTTCGGTAATACGCAGTAACAATTGTAGTATAATTACTGCCCGCAAAATACCAGGTGTCCAACCAAAGCTTCTCTACACATTTAAGAGAGTCAAGCCAAGCAAAAATGCCCTGCCCGGCCATACCCAGGAGTTCAAAAGCTCAGCCTTTGTCACCAGGAAGGAATTAATTCAAAGAGCAAAGCCATTATGAGGTACAACCAGGCATTCTGTTGTAAACACCTTTTGTTAATACATGTTGAAAACTGAACTTTCTCACATTTGAAAGATGCCTACCTGGGAGAGAGTTTAAACCAAGCCAGATTCAATGTGTTTTGTTCTTTGTTTTTAGGTTTCTGAATCTGTGGGATCAGCATAGCAGGGAAGTGCCGGCCTTGGAGTTCAACGGTTCCACCTAAGGAGTGTAGTATTCCCTGATCTTCTGTGGACAGATTGCTTCAGCATTAAAGGAATGAATGTGAAGAGAAAAGACAAAACACAGGAGTGCTACAGGGAAGAAAAATAGGGACTTCCTCATTATGTGTTCAAAAGCTGTTTCCTAGATTCCATGAGCTATAAAAAGTCCAAGTGAATTTGCTTGAGTTAATAAATTTTATTCAATTATGATGATGACACCACTGCAAATGTTTTATAGTTCCTCTCTTTTTGTTGCTTCCTGTTAGTTATTGAGAAAAGAAATCCAATGAAACTTTTTTGTACTCAGATCATGTTGAAGTTATCTCATTTATTTTGTATGGGCTTCACAATATATATGTACATGTGTATATAATTTAGTTAAATTAAATAGCATGTGGTTGCTACAACACAGATGTTGGGCTAAAGATGGTGCCCAAGTTTGTTGGAACAAAACCCAATAGTAAGCCCTTTGCTATGCCTTGTTCTGTATTATGATGAAAATAAAACCTTCAGTTTTCAGAATGACCTAAAAATTCTGTGGTATGAACCTTATTCTCTTTTCCTAACCTTGGGGTTAGAATGAAGTTCTACATTTCAGCTAGGGTGACCAATTCATCCTGGTTTGTCTGTGTCCTGCATCCCAGGAATAGCCTCAGCCCGTAGCCTGTCATGGTGGTGGCAGTGGTGGCAGTGGTGGCAGCGGGAGAGGCAGTGGTGGCTGTCGTCATGATGGTAGTGGTATAGCTGACAGTCCTTAGCATGCACTATAAGTCAGGGACTGTCCTGAGTGCCTTATGTCTCTACTCTCATTTAGTCCTCCCAACATCCTCACAAGGTCAGCGCCTATCTGCATTACACACTTGAGTGAAGAGAAAGTTATTAGGTTGAACCATGCGGAATTCCTGATTTTGTTGGTGAAAAAAGGTCAAATATCGGCCAGTTCATATGATTCAACCTAAAACTTGCCCAATGTCACAGAGTTAGTGATATTGATAATACTTGCCCAATATCACAAACTCTGATGGTGACTCTAGAGTTGAACTCTCAACTATCCCAAAGCTACAATTGCATATCTGCATTTCAGAAGACAGACCCAGGCTTGGAGTAAATGCAGTTTAAAAAAACAAAAAAGTGGTGCTATCCAAAGCCTTCTTTTCTCTCCAGTCTCTGATTTCAGTTGCTAATATTATTCAAGTGTGAAAGTTGGCTCAAGACTGCCCTGTCTGTGGCCACTCTTTCTACTGTGCAGCTGAAACCAGCCCATCATAACAACTGCTCTCAGGATGGCTGCCTCAAAACCAGGCCTGCCTAAAAATATCTCCCTCTCAGTGGGGCGCAAGCCACCCGCCCCATCTCCCCAGCTGAACTCCCTACCATGAGATGCACTCAGCTAAGCCCATATGCCTTTCTGCAGCGTCTATTGTGAGCCCCATCAACCACTCCCTTTTACACACCAGTGACTGGATTATCAGATTACGTGAACTCAGGGTTTGGACCAACTGAATTTTGTTTGGGAGTTGGGCTGCAGACGGGTAAGGTTAGGAGCATGAGGTGAATCATGGGCTGTTAGATGTGGCGGTAACATTAGATGCCTGTTGGCAACCCCTAGCATTTTACAGGTGAACAACTGAGGTTCAGATATGCAGTGACTTCCTCAAGGTCTCACATGGAGGTGAAAAAGAGATAGTGTCTCAATTATGGGGTGACCAACCCCATACTGCCCTGGTTTCCTGAGACCCGGGACTTAATAAAACTAAGGGGGCTCCAAAATAGGAAAGTCCTGGGCAAACCAGAACGAGTTGACCATTTTACTCAATTGGGAGCCCTAAACTCTCTCTTTCTGGAGAGCTTGGACATGAGTAGTCAGGGTCCCAAGGCTGCTTGGTCTAGCTCAAAAACCCTGGGTGGGGAAATGGCAGCAAACACGAATTACATGTCCCAGTTTTTCCCTTGGCTGGCTCTCCTGAATGGTCAGTCCCTGGGCATGGACTTGGACACCACATGGGAGAAGCCATGGAAGGTTAGGTTGGGCCTGCCTCATGACTGCTGAACCCTTGGCCTCTTAGGCCACAGTTTTTGGGAAAGCCAGTGAGACTGAGGCCAGTCTCAGAAAGTAAATCTGTGGCCTGGTTTATTCAGTTATAGAGATGGGACAGCTGCATGTCAGCCACAGCCATGCTATTCACAGAGCCTGTGAGGAGAATGCTGCTGTGATTTGTCTCTGCTTTGTGTGGCTGCATAGAAGATGGGCATGGAGAAGTTCTCCAGCAGGGTGAGAGATCAGCAGGGTACCTCGTGCTACAATCACTTCCTTTTTCGAAGACGTTTTGTCATTCAGAGGTTTCGAAGCCTGCAATAAGCAGTCATTCTTGGCTAACTTTGGACTTTTTTCCTTAAATGTCAGATGTCTAATTTAAGTTTTTTTCTTGGTTTTACTTCTCCTTCTGGGCTATGTTGCCCTCCAGCCCTTGGTTGGTCAGCAGTGGTTTCTTCTACTGGGCCTCCTGCTTTCTGTTCTGCAGGAACCCAGCCTCTAGCTCACGCCTCATGCCTAGAGATGGTGTATGTGTTGAATTAAGGAGGACAGGAGTGGGAGGAGGGAAGGAAGGAATAATGTAAGGATTCCAGCCAGGCAAAATTGTCAATACAAATTGTCTTCAGTATTCTCTTTCCTGCCTGCATTCTTTAAACTATGTCTGAACACCCATCCTCCCAACCCTACCCCCTCACATCTCCTGCCCAGAATCTAACTTTTTCATGCCCCACCCTTGCTCTCAATCACCACTGAATTGTCCTTCCTAGTGTCCAAATAACAAATTTACTTATCTGATAAACTAATCCATGTTAATGGACATTAAGGTCAGAGTCAGAAGGCCTCAGAAGTGAATCTTAACTGTGACCTCTGTAGTTAAAACACCCTCCTAGGTTGTTTTGCTTTGTTTTGTAGTAAAAGGCTATTCGCTGTTTACAAGTTTATTTCTGAGTTTCAAAGATTATTTCCCCTTCCCCATGTTTTTAGAATTTCCTGTATTCCCCCATTCAATCTTGGCTGCTACAACCAGACAGACAGGAATCACAAGGACTTTCTTTTTTCTTGTGTCTGTAGTGGAAACCTTAGCAGCAGACATGAACTGCTCCAGGTCTGTCAGAGATGGATCCTAGGTTGTTTTAACACTTTAATGAACTTAATGTCCTGTGGAGGGTTCTTGGAGGGGGTGGGGCACATAGTAGAGGATTATTTTGGGAAGAGCTCTGTGATGAGGGTTGCCAGATTTAGCAAAGAAAATAATGGGAAGCCCAATTGAACTTGAATTTCACAGAAAAAAACCAACAACAATTTTTAGTATAAGTATTTCCTATACAATAGGTGGGACAGATTATACTAAAAATTACTCATTGAGTGTCTGAAATTCAAATATAACTGAGCATCCTGTGTTTTATCTGGTAACTCTATCTGTGACCCACAAAGTCTCCTAAATGTGCAGCCTGCCAGAGGGCCTGGATTGCCAAGGAGTTTGGAACAGATTCCAAATGTCTGGCAAAAGGAAACCAGCCTATCAGAGAGGGCATCACGTGGTACAGTTTGGTGAAGTGGCCTCCCCTAAAGCCAGGTCTGCTGACATGGGGGAGCGTCTGAGGTGAGCCCGAACAGAATGCTCCTGAAGACTGGCCAAGACACCAGTAAAAAGGTTGTGCTGTGCTGGATCCTTACCAAAAGATATGGTGCCTGATTCCGGTGCTGACAGCTGAGTCACCTGCTATCTACCACACTAAGACATTATTTTTAGGTCTGAGGAAGGAGTGGCAAGGTTTTAAAAATAGGTACCAGGTATAGGGAATACTACATTCAGAAAGCTCAGTACTGAAATTGAGTTTAAAACTAGGAAATACAATCCATTGGCCTGCTAACATTTGATCTAGAAAAGGTTACTACCAGCAGCTTTCCATATAAAAATGCATAAGACTAAGAACCCACACTTTTCTTTCACTTTTTTAATAGGTAAAGGCGATGCTACTAGCGTCACAAAAATTGCTATTGCCGCCTATAGTAATCTTTTTATCAACTCATGAAGAGAAAGGCTGTTTTGTTATCTTTTATTTGTTTCTGTACTGGATAAACCCTGTCTGCTCTTCCAGATTTAACCTCCACCTTTCGTTATCCTGCCCTGTGCTCTAGAAAGCTGACCGCTTGGGACTGTACCACCAGGACTCCCTTCCTTCTGGCTTCTGGCTAGAATCAGCCAAGAGATTAGAGAGCCGGAGGACAGACAGCTCAGAAGAATACCTCTATGGTGGTTGATGTTTATTGAAATGCTTATTGTTACAACAACCTGATAAAAATCACTCAATAAAATAGTAACAGATGATTACTTCTTTAACATGGTAAAATACATTTACATCAGTCCAAAAGCCAGCATTCTGTTTGGTGAGGCAACACCAGAGACGGCCCTGCTAAAGTTTTATATAAAACAGGAATGCTCACGATCACCATTATTATTTAAAATTTTACTGAAGGAGCTAGCAATCAACATTAGACATGATAAAGAATTCAAATATAAAAATAGGAAAGGGGAAAAAATATTTTCACTATTTGCAGACGATATGATTGTATGCCTTTAAATCCAAAGAGACAACTGAAAAACTATTTTAAACAATAATAGAATTCAGTAAGGTAAAAGGATGCAAAATTAATATACAGAAACCAATCAATCCCGTGTATACAAACAAAGGAAAGGACCTTATTTAAAGTAGCAACAATTATGGTGGCAAGGCTCCAGGATGTGTAAGTTCATTGAGGGTGGTGGGCCACACTGTGGGAGATGTTTGTGTGGGATGTGGTGGGAGGTGTGGGAGGTGGGCAACATGGGAATCCCAGTGGGTTCCGTGTAATATTTTGGGTAATCTAAGCACCTCTTAAAATATATGTATATATATATATATATAAATAACATTTTTGTAAGCAAATACACATATATGCATATATATTTATAATAAAAAAAAGAAAGAAAGAAAAAAGAAAAAATAAATAAATAAATAAAGTAGCAACAATTAAATAAAAAAAAAAAAAAAAAAAAGTAGGGGAGCTTCCAGGGAAGATGGCAGAGTAGGGAGCTCCAGGACCCAGCCCTTCCACCAACACAACTATTAAACAGACAGGAACTGTCTGAAATAATTATTTTGAAACTCCAGAGACCAGAAGAACACTGCATAGCATCCAGTGAAGAGCAGGAGAAAGAGGCTGATAAATCATGGTAAAGAATTGTAAATTGCTCTCTCTCGGCATCAGCTACTGGTGCCCATTCCCCACTCTCATGGCAGGCTGCTATTGGGTCCAGTCCCTGGTTAGCAGATGGTGACAGAAAGGGACATAAAAATTCTCTTCCCCAAGAACAAGGGTGTGCACAGCCAATCACAGATCAAGGCTTTTGATTAGCAAATTCAGATCACTGGGTCCTGGCTCTGAGAGTTGTTTCAACTCTCCCTGGACAGGAGCAGAGGTGGTAAGGATTTAAAGATGCAGGGCTGCCTTGGGGTTGCGGGAGAACGTTAGCTGAAGGGCTGTATTTTCTGGGCAGGCCAGGAAAGCTCAGCTTTGGGGAGCTATCAAAGTTTTTGGCGCCCTTCCTGAACCCCTCCACAGGGCACTTTGAAGTCAGTCTGCATCTCCTTCGTAGGTTCCTGGCCCTGTTTTGGCTGGGAAAGACCAAAATAGGAAAGTCCTCCCTGGGTGACCCTCCTCTCAGATTTGCCCTCTAGGAAAAAGCAGCATGAGACAACAAAAGGAGTCTAAAAACTACAGAGGCAGGCAGCCTAGAACAAAGGCCTATCAGCTTCAGAAAACAAAGAGAGAGAAGTTTATTCCCTGGGAAACAGAGGAGACAACAAAACTCCAAACAGGGGAACTCCAAAACAACTATCAAGCAAAACCCAGGACAAGACAGGGATCCAGTAAGACAGGAAAAAACCTGCACATTGCATTCATCTTAGGTAGATCTTCCTGATAGGAGAGCTGAAGCTCAAATAAATCTGTATATCACCAGCTGGTTACAAATCCAGGAAACAGATATCCCAGGGACTAAAACCCAGAATTAACACTTTAAAATATTAAAATGTACAGTATGCAACAAAAGAGTACAAGCCAAAGAAACAGTAAATGATGGCTGATCCAAAGAAAGAGGATAAAAATACAGAAAACACCAATGAAAAAAGATGAGGATGTGGAATACTGAACAAAACCTTTAAAAACTGATCTTAGGAACACTTAAGGAGATGAAGGAGAGTACAGACAAAGAACAACAGGATCTCTGGAAAACAATGAAAAACAATATGAAATGCATAAAGAAGGAAGACAGAGCATTACACCAGGCCCTTGATATTGATGATTGTACTTATGAACCTTTTCTTATGAAATTGAAACAGCCTGGTATTATATACTGCCTAAGAGTTACCTCCTGAAAGCCTCCTTGTTGCTCAAATGTGTCCTCTCTCTAAGCCAAACTCAGCATATTAATACACTACCCCCCACATCAGAATGGGACTTGATTCCTGGAGATGATCCTCCCTGGCACTGAGGGATTATTACCAAGTGCCAACTAGCAATACATCTGGAAAAAGATCTTGACCATAAGGGGGAAATGGTAAATACAATTGTGTTTTTATGGCTAAGAGATTTCAAAGTGATTTGGGAGGTCATTCCAGGGGTTACTCTTACACAAGTCTCAGCAGGATCTCATCGACTGCTACAGTAAACAGTGTCTCAAATAGTGGGGCTTCTGACATCTCTAAAGACATCCAGAAACTATAAGCATGGCAGACACTTCAAGAATTTGGCACACTGTCAGTTGGCCTTACTTTGAAATTTATGCTCCACAGTGTAACAGAGTTAGACTCCTTTATAGGTTCTCTACACGTGGCTCTTCTGCCCCCTTTATTTGAACCTATAATTAGCATTATACTTGATAAATATATGTCTCAGAGACTTAAATCTTTCATTTGTCCATGTGTGAGTTGAGTCCTGAATTTCAGAAGAGTTGCAACACCTACTCTCCAGTTCATTGGACTCACAAAGGAAAACTAACAAGGAGATGATGATGGGCAACGCCCATCCCAAGGAACAGAGAGTATCTGTAACTACAAGCAAGATAGTTCCATCCATCTGCCCCATGGGATCTAAGCTCCCTCTCAATTAGAAGCAGAGTAGGCATCACCATCCCCAAATCCTCAAGATTGGGGAATGAACAATGGACTAAAGCAGATTTATTATTATTCTACTATAGACTTATTATTCTAGCAATGGAAGAACTCTTATCATTGATACCAGAGGTTCTGAGTGATGGGAGAGGGAAGAATAGGTATAATATGGAGGCATTTTGGGGACGTTGGAGTTGCCTTGCATGACATTGCAGTGACAGATACAGGCCCTAGTATATTTTGTCATAACCTACAAAATTGTATGGGACAGAGTGTAAACTATAATGTAAACTGTAGACCATGGTTAGTAGCAATGCTTCAATATGTGTTCATCAATTGTAACAAATCACACTAATGAAGGATGTTGTTAAAGTGGGAAAGTGTGGGAGGGGGTGGGAGTGGGGCATATGGGAATCCCTTATATTTTTTATATAACATTTATGTAATCTAAAACTTCTTTAAAAATTAAAAAAAACACTTTTTTTTTAATGAGAGTCTAAGTAAAGAGAGAGAAATTTTAAAAAGGAACCTAACAGAACTACTGGAGTTGAAGACCACAATAACTGAAATGAAAAATGCCCAGGAGGGTTTCAAGAGCAGAATGGAGATGGCAGAAACAAAAAATGAGCAAACTTGAAGTCAAGAAACTTGAAATGAGTGAAGTTGAGAAGCAGAAAGAAAAAAATATATTAAAAGCAAAAATAGCCCAAGACTGCTATGCGACACCATCAAGTGCACCAATATGCATGTTATGGGAGTCCCAGAAGGAGAAGAAAGAGAGAAAGGGGCATAATGACACACAAAATGACATAATGACAAAAAAAAAAAGACATAATGACAGAGAATTTCCCAAACTTAGTAAAAGATGTGAATATGCACATCTAAGAAGCCCAGAGAACACCAAACAGGATAAACATTAAGAAAAATACATATATTGATTAAACTATCAAATTCAAAAGACAAGGAGAGAGTTCTGAAAGTTGCAAGAGAAAAGCAACATACATACAAGGGAATCCCAATAAGATTGATTGCCAATTTCTTATCAGAAATCATGGAGGCAAGAAGGTAGTGGGTTGAAATACTTAAAGTGCTGGAGGAAATCAACTGCTAGTCAAAAAATGTCTATCTGTCAAGACTGTCTTTCAAAAATGAGGGAGAGATTAAGACATGTTCAGATAAACAAAAGCCAAGAGCATAATCACCACAAAACCTGCCCTACAAGCAATGATAAAGAAAGTTAGTTCTATAGACTGAAATGAAAGGACTCTAGACAGTGGTTCAAAGCAGCATAAAGAAATAAAGACCTGTGGTAAAGGTAACCATTTGGTTTTTTATAAATGCCTGTATTGTTGTTTTCTATTGTTTGGTCTGCAACTCCACTTCTTACTTCTTACAGGTGCTGAAATGCAAATGCATAACAAGTAATGATATGCTACATTCTCTAATAGAATGGCAAGAATCCCTAGAGTACATGGGCAGTGCCTAGCGAAGGAGGACAGACTAATATGCCAAGCCCTTGATATTGATGCTTTATTTATGAACCTTGTTCTTATAAAATTGAAACTTAGCCTCATATTGAGTTACCCCCTAAAAGCCTCCTTGTTGCTTTAATGTGTCCTCTCTCTAAGCCAGACTCAGCATATAAACTCACTGCCTTCCCCCCTGCATGAGACATGACTCCCAAGAATGAGCCTCCCTGACACCGAGGGATTATTACTAAGCGCCAACTAGTGGTGCATTTGGAAAAAGACCTGGACAAAAGGGGTAAATATTAAATACAAATGAGTTTTTATGGCAAAGAGATTTCAAAATGAGTTGGGAGGGCATTCCAGAGGTTATGCTTAAGCACATCTTAGGAGGATCTCATTGACTACGCAGTAAACAGTGCCTCAAGCAGGGGTCTCTGGAGGGCTTTAAAGACATCTGGACACTATAGGCAGGGCAGACAACCCCAAGAATTCAGAGCCCTGTCAGCAAGCCTTACTTTAGAATAGATGATAACCTATACCCCTATGTATCAGAGTTAGACTCATTTATAATTTTCCTACACATGGTTCTTATGCCCCTTTTATTTGAACCTATAATTAGCAGTATACCCATTAAATATGTGTCCCAGAGACTTAAATCTTCCAGCTCTTCATATGCTAGTTGAGCCCTGATTCTCAGCAGAGTTTCAGCCAATATCTACCCTCCAATTCATCGGACTTGCCCAGGACAACTAACAAAAGGAGATGATGGACAACACCCATCCCAAAAAACAGAGAGTATCTATAACTGCAAGCAAGACAGTTATACCTATCTACCCCATGGGATCTAAACCCCCTCTCAATTGGAATCAGAGTGGAATTCACCATCTCAAAATCCTCAAGATTGAGGAATTAAACATAAAGGGGGAATGCAACTATGGACCAAAGTAGACTTGTTATTATTGTAGTAATGGAAGAACTAGTAACATTGATATAAAGGCAGTGGTCATCAGAGATTGTGAGGGAAGGGAGAGGAAAGAATTAGGATAACATGGGTCATTTTGGGACATTGGAATTGTCCTGCATGACACTGTAATGAGAGATAAAGGCCATTATACATTTTGTCAAAACCTATAGAATTGTGCGATGCAATGTGTAAACCATAATGTAAACTATAGACCACAGTTAGTAGTAATGAATACAATTGTGTTCATCAATTGTAACAAATGTACCACACTAATGAAAAATATTAATGGGGGAAAGTGTGGGAGGGGGGGGGTGAGGTATATGGGAATCCCCTATATTTTCGATGTAATATTTAAGTAACCTAATGCTGCTTTAAAAATAATTTTTTAAAATGAAATGCTAAATCAAGGTTTTTGGACATACGATGTACTAAGATATAACTGGTAACAAGTACAAAAAATGGTGGGGGGACAAAGGGTTATAGGAAAATTATATGTGAATACTATTGAAGTCATTCAGCTGTACGAAGAAATCAAGTGGGGAAGCATATGACAACATGGAGGAACCCTGAGGATATTTGGTTGAGTGAAATAAGCCAAACACAAAAGGCTGAATATTGTATGGTCTCACTGATAGGAAGTAAATACAGTGAGTAGACTTATGGAGTTGGACTATGAAGTGTAGGTTGGTGGGAGGATGGACCGTGGATGAGAAAGGGGAGAAGATGCTGGATGTATGTAAAATGTTTAATAAGGTCAAATGTAAATACGTGATTGGACTTGATGGTAACACATTATAATTAATATAACAAATACTATTGATTTATGGATGTAATTGTGACTGAAACAAGTAGTCTAGAGAGATAAATGTTAGTTGGAGGACAGCTGGAGTATTATATAGGGAATGTATAACGATTTTGAAAGTAGATGAGGATTTTGGTTAATAATATAAATACATGAATGTTCTTCTACTACAGAGTATTAAGAATGCGGTGATACATGGGAAAAATATAAATAATGTAACTTATGGACTTAAGTTAACAATGACATTACAATGTTTTTGTAACAAAAGCAAAGTTGGTACAATATTAATTCTAAAGGTAAAAAAAAGAATATGGGGTTTGGTTTTGTGGGATATGAATATGATTAAGCATTTTTTCCCTACTTCATTTTTTTACATTAATAAGGAGATCATGACTATGTCATTTAACTAAACTGTGTTCATCTTTCTATCTTTCTGAACACTAGAGAAACAACTGAGTTAGCAGTTGGAAATAGATGAAATAAAAATGACTGAAAAAGAACTTTTTAGGAGCAATGTTTTGATAATTTGTTGAGGTGCCTTTTTCTGTTCTTTTATTTTTGTGAATTTGAAATAGAGTTGTTTGAAAAATGAAGATAAATTGGTATCAAACCAAATATAATTGTTGTATATTTAGAATGTTAAATTTTAACCCTATCAAGAGGATCTCACTGACTGCCACAGTAAACAAAGCCTCAAGCACAGGTGCTCCCAAGGGCTCTAGAGACAACTGGACACTATAGGCAGGGGACACAACCCCATGAAATCAGCAACCCATTGGTGAGCCTTACCTTGGAATATATGTCAACCTATTTCCCCAGTGTAACAGAGTTAGACTCATTTATAATTTCCATACACATGGTTCTTCTGCCCCTTTTATTTGAACCTATAATTAGCTCTATACCCATTAAATATATGTCCCAGAGACTTAAATCTTTGGTCTGTTCATATGCCAGTTGAGCCCTGAATCTCAGCAGAGTTGCAGCCAACACCTACTCTCCAGTTCATCACATTTGCCCAGGACAACTAACAAAATTATGATGGTGGCAATACCCATTCCAAAAAAACAGAGAGTATCTACAACTGTAAGCAAAACAGTTCCATTCATCTGCCCCATGAGATCTAAGCCCCCTCTTAATCAGAAACAGAGTGGGCATCACCATCCCAAAATCCTCGGGATTGAGGAATGTACAAACATAAAGGGGAAATGCAACCATAGACCAAAGTAGCTTATTATTATTGAAGTAATGGAAGAACTTGTAGCATTGTTATAAAGACAGTGGTCACCAGATGCTCTGAGAGGAGGGAGAGGGAATAATAGATGAAACATGGGGCATTTTGGGGATATTGGAATTGTTCTGCATGATATTGCAATGACAGATACAGACCATTATACATTTTGTCAAAACCTATAAAATTGTATGGTGCAAAGTGTAACCCATAATGTAAACTATAGACTGTGGTTAGTAGCAATGCTTCAATATTTGTTCATCAACTGTAACAAATGTACCACATTAATGAAAGATGTTATTAATAGGGGAAAATATGAGGGGGGGTGTGGGGTATATGAGAACCCCCTATACTTTCAATGTAACTTTTCTTTTTTTTTTTTTTTAAAGATTTTATTTATTTATTCATTCATCCCCCCCTTGCTGCTTGTGCTCACCGGGTCAGCCAACCACGCCGTGCGGGCAGGCCCGCCCCCACCAGGAGGCCCCGGGAACCGAACCCAGGGCCTCCCATATGGTCAACGGGAGCCCTACTGATTGAGCCACAGCCGCTTCCCTCAATGTAACTTTTCTGTCATCTAAAACTTCATTAAAAATAAAGTTTTTAAAAAATTTAGCCCTATGGTAACCACAAGGAAAATGTATGAAAAATATATTCAGATAGAAATGAGAAGGCACTCAATATGGTACTGGACAAGAAAACAAATAAATATAACAGTAGGTTTTCATGGAAGTGGGGTACAAAAAAAGTTATGACTTACAAAGGCTAAATAGCAAAATGGCAGAAGAAAGACCTTAAATGTAAATGGATTACACTTTCCAGTCAAAAGGCAGAGATTGGCAGAATGGATAAAAAAGCATGACCCAACTATATGCTGTCTGCAAGAGAATCACCTTAAAGTCCAAGGTAGACTGACAGTGAAAGGATGCAAATCATACTGTGCAAGTAGTAACCAAAAGAGAGCTGGTGTGGCTATACTAATAACAGATAAAATAGACTTTAAGTCAAAAGCAGATATTAGTGACAAAAATGGTTATTACATACTGAAAAAGGAGACAATTCAACAGGAAGATGTATCAATTATAAATATATATGCAGCTAATAACAGAGTCTCAAATATATGAAGGAAATATTGACTGAGTTGAAGGGAGAAATTGACAGTTCCACATTAATAGTAGGAGACTCTCAATAATAGATAGAGTAGTAGAAGATTAATAAGGAAGTACAGGACTTAAATTATTCACTAAACCAACTAGACCTAACAGACATATATAGAACACTGCACCCAACAAAACAGAATACATATTCTTCATGAGAGCACATGGATCATTCTCCAAGATAGACCGTATTTTGGGTAGCAAAACAAGTCTCAATAAATTAAAAAACATTGAAGTCAAACAATGTATATACTCTGACCACAGCAGAATGAAGGTAGAAATCAATAACAGAGGAAGAATGGGAAAATTCACAAATATGAGAAAATTAAACAATGTATTCTTTTTTTTTTTTTTTTTTTTTACCGGGAGGTCCCGGGGATCGAACCCAGGTCCCTCCATATGGGAGACGGATGCCCAACCAGTTGAGCCACATCCGACCCCAAACAATGTATTCTTAAACAACCAATGAGCTAAAGAGGAAATCAGAAGTGACATTAGGAAATATTGTGAGGTGAATGAAAATGAAATTATAACATACCAAAACTTATGGTATGCAGCAAAGGTAGTTGTATCAGTCAGCCAAAGGGGTGCTGATGCAAAATACCAGAAATTGCTTGGTCTTTATAAAGAGTATTTATTTGGGTTAGAAGTCCACAGTTACCAGGCCATAAAGCGTAAGTTTCTTCTCTCACCAAAGTCCATTGCCACATGTTGGAGCAAGACAGCTGCCTATGTTTGCCAGGGTTCAGGCTTCTTGGGTTCCTCTCTTTCCAGGGCTGCGTTTCTCTCCAGGCTTAGCTCTTCTATTTCCAGCACAAGGTCAGCTGTAGACTATGAGGCTCTCTGGGCTTTGCTTCTCTCCACAAGGCCAGCATGTGAACTCTCAGGTAAATGGCTTGTCTCTATCCTGGGGCCTTCTCTCCTTCCTCACCAGAACTAACAACATCAAAACTGCTCCAACACTATCCTTTGCCATGTCTTTCATCTTTGATTCTCCCACTCACCAAGGGGTAGAGCTCAACGCCCTACTGATGTGGGCAGTTAATACCCTAATCATAACTTAATCATGCCCAGATTAGCAGACCAGTTTACAAGCATGATCCAATATTTATTTTTGGGAATCATAATTATATCAAACTACCCAACTGCTACAGTACTACTAAGAGGGAAATTTATAGCTCTAAGTGCTTACATTAAAAAAGAATGACTTCAGGGGGCGGATGTAGCTCAAATGGTTGGGCGTCCATCTCTCATATGGAGGGACCTGGTTTCAATCACCAGGACCTCCCAGTAAAAATAAAAAATAAAAATAAAAAATAAAATAAAAATAAAAAAAGAATGACTTCAAATCAGAGATGTAACCTCAAAATGGAAGAACTATAAAAGAAGAGCAAACTAAAGCAAGCAAAAGGAAAGAAACAACACAGATTAGAGCAGAGATAAATTAAATAGAAAACAAACAGACAAACAAAAAGATTGAGAGAAACAACAAAACCAAAAGTTGGTTCTTTGAAAAGATCGACAAAATCAACAAATCTTTAGCCAGACTGACAAAGAAAAAAGAGGATATATTGATTGTACAGTTTGGATAGATTTATGCTTTGATTTGTTAAAGACAATAGAATGATATGACAACAGATAGTGGAGGGGGTTTTGGAAAAGGATACAAATAACAAAAATCAGAAATGAAAAGGGGGACATTACTATGGACCCTGATGAAATAAGAAGTAATTAAAGTGGATACTAAGAACAATTGTTTGCCAATAAATTAGATAACCTAGATGAAATGGACAAATTCTAAGAAATGTACAAACTACCTACATTTACTCAAGAAGAAATAGAATAGCTCAACAAACCATTTGCTAGTAAAGAGATTGAATCAGTCATCAATACCCTCCCAACAAGGGCTGGAAAAGAGATCTTTTTTTTGGATACTTCCTTTTTCTTTAACTCATTCTTACCATACTCTTTAATTAAAATAATCTATCAGGATCAATAATGATTTAGCAAGACTACTGTTGAACAAGATTTTGAGTTTTTCTGCCTCATAAAATTATGGGTTGGCAAATTATTATCTGCTGCAATTCATTCCAATAAAATGTGAAGAATTCCCAAATAGGAATTTGATTAGCAAGAAAGAATTATGACCTAAATGGAAATGAAATAACTAAACCAATAATTAATTTCATTCTTAGAGATCATTATGTCCAACAGTTAGAGCTGTAATATAAAAATGAGAATTATGTTATAATTAATTTCTATAAAATTTGAATTATTATTTACATTTATAAAAGTTTGTTGTTATACTATTTTTTATAATTGATTATATTAAATCTAGAGGCCTTGCACTCTTAAAATTTCTAATTTCTTTCAATCTGTTTTTCTATTATTTTTCAATTTTGCAGTAAAGGACTTTAACAGCAAAAAAAGCCATTGATTATACACTTTGGATAGCTCATATGGTATATGAATATATCTCAATAAAACTGCTTCATAAACAAATAAATAATTGTGCAAGAATAGCCAGAAATAGCAGCTATTTACAGCAGGGGAAGCAGAGAGATTGAGAGGTGAGAAATTTTCTTGTTTATTTGTTGTCTGTTTTTTGTTGTTTATTATTATTGAAATAATGAAAATGCTTTAGTAATGATTGAAGTGATGAATACACAACTATGTGATTATACCAAATACCATTGATTGTACACTTTGGATAAATTGTATGCTTTATTAAGCTGTATCAATAAAATTGATTTATTTAAAAAACAAAAACAAATAAAAAACCTCCCAAAAAAAGAAAAGCCCAGGACCAGATGATTTCACAGTAGAATTCTACCAAACATTTCAAGAAGACTTAATTCCAATTCTGCTCAAACTCTTCCAAAAATTTGAAGAGTAAGGAATACTCCCTACCTCATTCTATGAGGCCAAGATTACTCTCATATCAAAGCCAGATAAAGATAACACAAGAATAAAAAATGACAGACTAATATAGCTTATGAATATAGATGCAAAAATCCTCAACAAAACTCTAGCAAACTGAATTCAACAGCATATTAAAAAAAGAGTTACACTCCATTATCAAGGGAGATTTATCCCTGGTATACAAGGTTGGTTCAATATAAGAAAATCAATTAATGTAATACACCACATTAACAGAATTAAGAGAAAAAAAACGCATGATCATCTCAGTCGATGCAGAAAAGGCATTTGACAAATACAACACCCTTTCTTGATAAATACCCTTAGAACACTAAGAATAGAAGAAAACTTCCTCAACATGATAAGGGACATATATGAAAAGTCAGCTAGCGTCCTACTTAATGGTGAAAGACTGAGAGCTATCCTTCTAAGTTCAAGAACAAGACAAGATTGTCCACTGTTACCACTGTTATTCAACATGATACTGGAAGTTCTTGCCAGAGCAATTAAGCAAGAAAAATAAATAAAAAGAATCCAACTTGGAAAAGAAGTAAACCTTTCCCTATTTGTAGATGTCAAGATCCCATATACAGAAAATGCTGAAAAATCCACAACAAAGCTCCTAGACCTAATAAATAAATTCAGCAAAGTGGAGGAGTACAAGAGCAACACCCAAAAATCAGTAGTGTTTATATACGCAAGCAATGAACAATCAGAAAGAAATCAAGAAAAAAACTCCATTCACAATAGCAACGAAAAATATATATCTAGGAACAAATCTAACCAAGGATATAAAGGACTTCCACACAGAAAACTATAAAACATTGCTAAAAGTAATTTTTTAATAAGAATTATTTATTTGTTTGTTTCTCCCTCCCCCTTGTTTTGTGCTCACTATCTGCCATCTGTGTCTGCTTGTTGTGTGCTCTCTGTGTCTGCTCGTCTTCTTTTTAGGAGGCACTGGGAACTGAACCTGGGACCTCCCATGTGGGAGGGAGGCACCCAGTCGCTTGAGCCACATCTGCTCCCTGCTTGTTGTGTCTCTTGCTGTGTGTCCTCGTTATGTCATCTCGTTGCATCAGTTTGCTGTCCCAAACCATTGCGTCAGCTCTCTGTCTTGCTCATCTTCTTTAGGAGGTACTGGGAACCAAACCCAGGACCTCCCATGTGGGAGGCAGGTACTCAACTGCTTGAACCACATCTGCTCCCCTAAAAGTAATTTTTAAAAGTACCTAAATAAATGGAAAGATATTCCATGTCCATGGATTGGAAGACTAAATATCATTAAGATGTTAATACTACCCAAAGCAATTTATAGATTCAATGCAATCTCAGTCAAAATTCCAACAACCTTCTTTGCAGAAATGGCAAAGCTAATCATTAAATTTATACGGGAGGGTAAGGGACCCCAAATAGCTAAAGCCATTTTGAAAAAGAAGAATGAAATTGGAGGACTCACCTTTCTCGATCTTAAAACTTATTACAAACCACAATAATCAAAACAGCATGGTACTGGCACATGGAGAGACATATAGACCAATGGAATAGAATTGAGAACTCAGAAATCAACCTTCTCTTTTATGGCCAACTGATTTTTTTTTTTTTTTAAGATTTTATTTATTTATTCATTTATCCCCCCCTTGCTGCTCGTGCTCACCGGGCCAGCCAACCACACCATGTGGGCGGGCCCACCCTTACCAGGAGGCCCTGGGAACCGAACCCGGGGCCTCCCATATGGCAAACGGGAGCCCTACTGATTGAGCCACAGCCGCTTCCCATGGCCAACTGATTTTTGACAAGGTAGCAATTGAGAAAGAATAGTCTCTTCAACAAATGGTTCTGGGAAAACTAGAGCTCCATTTGCCAAAAAAAAAAAAAAAAAAGAAGGACCCTTACCTCATGCCATATTAAAAAAATCAACTCAAAATGCATTAAAGACCTAAATATAAGAGCTAGGACTATCAAACTCCTAGAAGAAAATGCAGGGAAGCATCTTCAGGATGTTGTGTCAGGCAATGGTTTCTTAGACTTTACACCAAAAGTACAAGCAACAGAAGAAAAAATAGATAATTGGGACCTCATAAAAATAAAAAAAACTTTTGTTTCTCGAAGGACTTTATAACGAAAGTAAAAAGACAACCTACACAATGGGAGAAAATATTTGGAAACCACATATCTGATAAAGGATAAAGAAATCCTTCAACATAATAGCAAAAAGACAAACAACCCAATTAAAAAATGGGCAAAAGACTTGAACAGACATCACTTCAAAGAAGACATACAAATGGCCAGAAAGCACAAGAAAAGGTGCATATCACCATTAACCATCAGGGAAATGCAAATCAAAACCACAACGAGATACCACTTCACACACATTAGACAGGCTGGTATTTAAAAAATGGAAAACAGCAAGTGTTGGAGAGGATGCGGGGACGGGGGGTATGTGGAATAAGAACGCTCCATTAATGGTGGCAATGTAAAATGGTGCAGCTGCTGTGGAGGACAGTTTGGTGGTATAAGAACTACCATATGATCTGGCAATCCCACTATTATGTATATACCCGAAAGAATTGAAAGCAGGGTCTCGAACAGATATTTGCACATCGATGTTCATAGGAGCATTATTCACAATTTCCAGAAGATGGAAGCATCTCAAGTGTCCATCAACTGATGAACAGATAAATAAAATGTGATATATATATACAACAGACTATTACTCAGCCATAAAAAGGAATGAAAGTCTTGATACTTGTGATACCATGGATAAACCTTGAAGACAATATGCTGAATGAAATAAGCCAGACACAAAAGTACAAATATTGTATGATTTCACTGATTTGGAACAATTAGAATAAGCAAACTCATAAGAGTTAGACTCCAGAATATAGGTTACCAGGGGATGGGGTAGGATAAAAATGGGAAGTTAAAGCTTAAAATGAACAGGGTTCTTATTTGGAAAGATTGAAATGTATGTATCTGTATGGAAACATGTGGGAGAGTTAACCCTACCAGATATCAAAACACTATAAATCCTCAGTAATTAAAACTATAGAACTGGTCTATGAACAGACATACAGATCACTGGAAAACATGAGAACGTTCTGATATAGCCCAAATATATACAGGTATTAGTTTATGTTAAAGGTGACATTGCAAATCACTAGGCAAAAGAGGGAGTATTCAATAAATAGTGTTGGTAAAACTGGGTAACCATCTGGAATAAAATTGGATCAGTACTTCACACTACACACTAAGATAAGTTACAGAAACATCATATATTTTCAAACAGAAAATCAACTAAAATTACTAGAAGACTTGAAAGAATTTTTAATCAATTTTATTGATACATATACATAAAGCATACAATCACTCAAAAGTGTACAATCAGTGGTGTTTGGTATAATCACAGAGTTGTGCATTCATCACTTCAATCAATATTTGGTGTTTTAATAACAATAATAATAATAATAAAACAGACTAATAAAAAACCCTAGCCTTTCATAATGACTGCTCAATCTCTCTATCCTTCCTCTGCCACACATAACTGCTATTCTGTTTCAGTCTCTCTAATTTATTTGTATTTATATTTTGTAGAGATCGAGTCAAACAATATGTGGTACATTTTGTCTAGTTTCTTTCACTTAGTATATTTCCTTTTTTTTTTTTTTTTTACCCTTACTGGAAGATTATTAATATATTACTATACATTACTGTCCATAGTGTGCTTTGGTTGTATTTTTGCCTGATTTTAACATCTTGTAACATTAATGTACATTTGTTCTGTTTCAAAGAAAAACAGCATTATATATTCAATATTAGCCATACTCATATTTCACATGGAGTTTCACCGTGCTATACAGTCCCATGTTACATTTTTTAGCTTTCCTTCTAGTAATATACAGGATCTTAGACTTTCTCTTTCAACCACTATCATACCCATATATTAGCACTGCTAATTACAAGCATCATGATGTGCTTTCACCCTTCCTATTCATTTCCAAAGATTTACAAGCAAACTTTTTACAAATTTTGCACAAATAAACCTCAGCTTTTCATTCTCTAACCTCATTCTATTTTCTGGTGACCTATAGTCTAGTTATTATTTCTATGAGTTTATACAATATATGTAGTTCATAACAGGTGCAAGCATACAGTATTTGTCCTTTTGTGTCTGGCTTGCTTCATTCAACATAATGTCCTCCAGGTTCATCCACGTTGTCATATGTTTCACAACTTCATTTTTTCTTACAGCTATATAATATTCCATCATATGTATATATCACAATTTGTTTATCCATTCATTGGTTGATAGACACCTGGATTGTTTCCATCTTTTGGTGATTGTGAATAACACTACTATGAATATCGGTGTGCAGATGTCTGTTCGTGTCACTGCTCTCATTCTTCTGGGTATATACCTAGTAGTGGTATTGCCAGGTCACATGGCAAATACATTAAATATATTTAACTTCCTTAGGAACTGCCAAACAGTCCTCCACAGTGGCTGTACCATTCCACATTCCCACAAACAGTGAATAAGCATTCCTATCTTCCTATCTCTATACATCTTCTCCAACACTTGCAGTTTTCTGTCTTTTTAACAGTGGCTGTTCTAATAGTGTGAAATGATCTCTCATTGTAGCTTTGATTTGCTTCCACCTAATCACTAGTGATGTTGAACATTTTTTCATGTATTTTTTCCATCATTTGTATTTCTTCTTTGGACAAATGTCTGTTCAAATATTTTGCCCATTTTTTAATTGGGTTGTTTATCTTTTTATTGTTGAGTTGTAGTATTTCCCTATATATCATGGATATTAAACCCTTATTGGATAGGTGATTTCCAAATATTTTCTCCCATTGAGTTGGCTGCCTTTTCACCCTTTTGAAAATGTTCTTTGAAGTGCAAAAATGTTTAATTTTGAGGAGGTTCCATTTATCTATTTTTTTCTTTCATTGTTTAAGTTTTGGGTATAAGATTTAAGAGATCCCCACTGTGGCCGTTGGGCAGTTTGATGTAATTATGAATTCTAAAAATATAATTGGATCATGCTTGTAAACTGATCTGTTAATCTGAGCATGATTAAGTTATGATTAGGGCGTTGACTTGGTCATATCAGTAGGGCATTGAGCCCCACCCCTTGGTGGGTGGGGAATCGAATATAAAAGGCAAGGCAAAGAACAGAGTTAAAAGCAGTTTTTAGAAGCAGTTTTGATGTTGGAGAAAAGGCCCCAGAAGAAGAGAAGTGAGCCGTTTGCCTGATAGTCTACAACTGACCTCCCTTGTGGAGGAACCAGAAGAGCTAAGCCCAGAGAGAAACGCAGCCCCGGGAAGAGAGGAACACAAGAACCCTGAACCCTGGCAAACTCCGGCAGCTGTCTTGCTCCAACATGTGGCAATGGACTGTGGTGAGAGAAGAAACTTAACGCTTTATGGCCTGGTATCTGTGGACTTCTACCCCAAATAAATACCCTTTATAAAGACCAACCCATTTTTGGTATTTCACATTAGCACCCCTTTGGCTGACTAATACAGAATTTGGTACCAGGAGTGGGGTAGTGCTTTTGCATATACCAAAATATTGGAATGGTTTTATAAATGGGTAAGGGGTATTTTTTGGAGGAATTGTGAAATGCTTGATGGAAAAGGCCTAGATCACTTTGAAGAGACTGTTGATAGTAATATGGACACTAAAGAGACTTTCTATGATGCCTTAGAAATAAATGATGGGAGGCGGCTGTGGCTCAATTTGTTGGGCTCCCGTTTACCATATGGGAGGTCCTGGGTTCGATTCCCGGGGCCTCCTGGTGAAGGCAAGCCGGCCCACTTGGTGCGGTATGTTGATGACCCGCACAGTGCGGTGAGCTGGCGCAGCAAGATGGCGCAACAGAAGAGAGACAAGCAGACACAGAAAAACACACAGCAAATGGACACAGCAAGCAGAAGCAGCAAGGGGGGGAACAAATAAATAAATAAATAAATCTTTAAAAAAAAAAAGAAGTAAATGATGAAACTATTATTAGAAACTGGAGGAAAGGCAATCCATGTTTTAAAGTTGCAGAGAACTTAGCAAGATTAACTCCTGGTGTTATATGGAAGACAGAATTTGAAAATGGCGAACCAGAGCATTTAGCTGAAGTACTTTCCAAAATAAACTCAGAGAATGTGGCTTGGCTTCTCCTTGCAGCTATAGCAAAATACTAGATGAGCAAAATACACTAAGGACTGAACTTTTGGGCACGAAGAAAACAGAAACTGATTCTGGAACTTCCAAGTTTCTGGAAATCAAATTCCCAGATGAAAATCCTCTATTTGAAGACTTTATTAAACTTGGAACTTATAAATCAGAATTGAAGATGCAGTTATCTCGGAAAGACTTGTGGAAAGTTTTACTGTCTGATGGCTTGGACCCCTGCTTCCTGCATGCTAAACCAACAAAGTTTTTGAGAGAGTTGTATGAACAAAACCACTGTCAGCTTGGACAAAGGAGGACATGGAAAGGAGAGACTAAAGAAGAATGAGCTTTAAGAAGAAAACTGTGGAAGCAGAGATCTGGACTTAAGACATCTCCTTGGGCCAAGAGAGGAGCCCCACCCATGTGTACAGAGAGGGTGAGTGTTCCTACCGATGTTCTAGAAAAGTTTTGATGCCCCATGGTGCAGAAAGGGTGAGTTTGCCCCATCAGTTGAAGAGGGTGAATGTCCCCACCCGATGTTCTGGGAGAGTTTTGCCATCCCAGGTGCAGGGAGGGTGGAGCACATTCCTCAAAGATTAGGGCAGTTAAGGTCAACACCCCATAGGTCTGAGAGGGATGTACCTGTCCCCCATGGATTAGAGAAGGCCAGGTGGTCAACCCATTGCTCTGAAAAGGTTGAACCTGTATGCCAAAGGTTAGAGAAGGCCAGGTGGTCAACTCATTGCTCTGAGAGGGTTGAACCTGTATGCCAAAGGGCCAAAGGTTAGGGGGAATGTTGTCTTCACCTCACTGTACTGGGGGTGGTGGTGGTAAGACTCTAACCCAAAGATTGGGTAAGGTGTGGCAATCATCCCAACACTCTTGGAGGGTGAGGTCTGGAGCTTGGTCGACACCCAGATGCTTGATGAGGGTGGAACCAAGAAAATGGCCCTTGGGCAAACCTGTGGAAAGGGTGGGTTCCCATGTGACCCCAAGAAGAAAAAAACCATCATCTTAAGAATTACTCTCAGACTTTGAAATCAAATGGAGGATGCCCTTCAGGTTTACTGAACTGTAGAGGACCCATAACTTATGTTTAACATCCAAATTTTTCCTTATGATATTGAAAATGTTTATCCTTTGTCTTTCCATTTGTGTATTGGAAGCAGTTCAATGGTTTTGTAAGTTTCAGAGGTCTATAACAGACGGGATTTTGCCTGAAGACAAACTGTATTTCTTTAAAATGATTTTGATATGATTTTGTACTTGGATTGTTACTGATTTAACTTTTTTTAAATATTGTAATGCATTTTTGGAATTCAGAGGGTGAAATGTGGCCATTGGGCAGTTTGATGTAATTATGAATTCCAAAAATATTATTGGATCATGCTTTTAAACTGATCTGTTAATCTGGGCATGATTAAATTATGATGAGGGTGTTGACTTGGCCTTGTCAGTAGGGCATTGAGCCCCACCCCTTGGTGGGTGGGGAATCGAATATAAAAGGCAAGGCAAAGAACAGAGTTAAAAGCAGTTTTTGAGAAGCAGTTTTGATGTTGGAGAAAAGGCCCCAGAAGAAGAGAAGTGAGCTGTTTGCCTGATAGTCTACAGCTGACCTCCCTCGTGGAGGAACCAGAAGAGCTAAGCCCAGAGAGAAACGCAGCCCCGGGAAGAGAGGAACACAAGAACCCTGAACCCTGGCAAACGCCAGCAGCTGTCTTGCTCCAACACGTGGCAATGAACTTTGGTGAGAAGAAACTTAATGCTTTATGGACTAGTATCTGTGGACTTCTACCCCAAATAAATACCCTTTATAAAGACCAACCCATTTTTGGTATTTCACATTAGCACCCCTTTGGCTAACTAATACACCCACCTACCACAAGATCTTGAAGCTATTTCCCTACGTATCTTCTTGTAGTTCTATGGTTCTGGTTTTATATTTAGGTCTTTGGTACATTTTGAGTTCATTCTTGTATAGCGAGTGAGATAGGGGTCCTCTTTCATTCTTTTGGTTATGGATATCCAGTTCTCCCAGCACCATTTATTGAAGAGACTGTTTTGCCCTGTTAACATGGTTTTGGTAGATTGTCGAAAACCATTGGCCAGAGTGAAGAGGATTTATTTCTGGACTCTAAATTCTATTCCACTGATCAATGTATCTTTCCTTATGCCAATACTATGCTGTTTTGACCACTGTAGCTTTTTAATATGTTTCAAGGTCAGGCAGTGAAAGTCCCCCTGCTTCACTCTTCTTTTTTAGGATGTTTTTGGCTGTTCAGGTCCCCTTTTCCTGCCAAATAAATTTGGTAATTGCCTTTTCTATTCCTATAAAGTAGGCTGTTGGAATTTTAATTGGTGTAGCATTGAATCTATAACTTAGTTTGGCAATTGGCAAAAAAAAACATGGAAAAATATTCAACATCACTAGCGATTAGGGAAATGCAAATAAAAAAATACAGTGAGATATCATTTCAAACCTATTAGAATGGCCACTATTAAAAAGACAGAGCTACAAGTGCTGGAGAGGATATGGAGAGATAGGAACACTTTTTCACCCTTGGTGGGAATGTAGAATGGTACAGCCACTGTGGAGGACTGTTTGGCAGTTCCTAAAGAAGTTGAATACAGATTTGCCATGTGACCTGGCAATACCACTACTAGGTATATACCCAGAAGAACTGAGAGCAGTGACACGAACAGACATCTGCACACCGATATTCATAGTAGTATTATTCACGATTGCCAAAAGATGGAAACAACCCAGGTGCCCATCAACCAATGAATGGATAAAGAAATTGTGGTGTATATACACCACAGAATATTATGCAGCTGTAAGAAGAAATGAAATCGTAAATCATATGACAACATGGATGAACCTGGAGGACCTTATGTTGAATGAAGCAAGCCAGACACAAAAGAACAAATACTGTATGATTGTGCTTCTATGAACTAAATAAATTGTGTAATCTCATGGATTTAATACCTTGAATATGGGTCACTAGAAAATAGAATGAGATTAGAGAATGGAAGCTGACGGTTAACTTGTACAGAATTGGTAAAAAGGATTTGTGTTAATCTTTCTTTTTTAAACAATTTATTGAGTATATCATTCATACATGAACATACATAAACTATAAGTATTCAGTAAACATCATGATCTTACAAAACAAATATGCATAACATCATACAGGGCTCCACACATCACCCCCCCACACAAACACCCTGCACTGTTATGAAACATTTGTTAACAAATCATGAAAGAGCATCGTCAAAGTATTACTACTAACTATAGTCTGTATCTTCCTCCCCTACACATTTTTTTAAGGATTTATTTATTTACTTACTTACTTTTATCCATTTTTAGCCCCTCTCCCCGTTTTTGCTGTTTCTGTGTCCATTCGCTGGGCAACACTCTGTGTCTGTTTCCTGCCCTCTCTTCTCATCCTTCTCCTGTCTTCACTGGGATTCAATCCTCGGAATCTCCGATGTGGAAGAGAGGCGTCCTACCACCTGAGCCACCTTAGTTCCTGGTTTTTCGGTGTGTCTTGTCTTGGCTCTCCCTTGTATCACTCTTCTGTTATGTCATCATCTTGCTGCGTGGCTCGTGGGACCTGGCAACGCACCCACACACTGGGCCTGGTGGCTTACCCGCTCACGGGGCCTGGTGGCGCACCTGTGCACAGGGCCTGGCGGCCCATGCACCTTCTATATTTTTCTTTTTTTTTAATTTTTGCCGGGAGGTCTTGGGGGTCAAACCCAGTTCCCTCCATATGGGAGATGGATACCCAACCACTCGAGCCGCATCTGTCCCCCTGCTATATCTCCTAAGGTTGACCAAAGACACCCAAAGCTACTGTCTTTTCCCACACAGGACGGTCATACAACAAATCAGGCTTACTTTATCACCAGCATTCTAAAAACCAGACCTAGGGAGAGAAACTAGGTCTGGGGACACATGCATGGTTTCTAATATAGCAAATGTTTAGCCTACCCTGATTATCACAAAATCAGGACAGCAAGATATTAGCAATGTGTTAATCTTTGGAAATGAATAGAAAAGGTGAAAGCACAGCATAATGTCTGTAACTAACCGTACCATTATATGGGTATAAAAGGGGTTTAAAGGGAAAGTCTAAGGTAATATATATTACTAAAAAGAAAGATAAAAAATTTAACATGGTACTGTATAGCGTAGTGAAACCATACATGAATTAAGAATATAGGCAAAATTGCATGTATAAGACTGTTTTTCTTTGAAATTGACCAAATGTTTGTTAACACTACAAGATGTTAATACCAGACAAAAAAAACCCATTATGCTAAGTGAAAGAAACCAGACACAAAGTACTACATGTTGTATGATTCCATTTATATAAAATGTAAATATAAATGGATTTATAAAGATGAAGTTAGATTAGTGGTCATGTCAGGCTGGGGAAGGACTGATAAAGGGTGTGGAGGTGGAATTTTTCTTTTTGGAGTAATGAAATTGTTTTAAAATTTTTGTGGTGATGAATGCACAACGTTGTGACTATATATTAAAAGCCATTATTATACACTTTGTATTGATTATATGGTATATGAATATATCTCAGTAAAACTGCTTAATAAATAAATAAGTAATTGTGCAAGAATAGCCAGAAATAGCAGCTATGTACAGCTGGGGAAGCATAGAGAGCTTGAGGGTGAAGAGTTTTCTTGTTTGTTTTTTGTTTGTTATTATTATCATTGAAATAATGAAAATGCTCTAATGATGATTGAGTGATGAATGCACAACTATGTGATTATAACAAATACCACTGATTGTACACTTTGGATGAATTACATGCTTTATTAATATGTGTCAATAAAATTTATTTGTTAAAAAAAAATGAACCATCATATCCATCATCCCCCAAATTATTATAATAAATCCTGCTCTTCCCTGTCCCCCATTTCATCCCCAGGCAACCACCTATCTACTTTCTGTAACTTTGGATTAATTTGCATGGTCTTGGATATTTTACCAATGGAATCATACAATATGTACTCTTTTTTGTCTGGCTTCTTCCACTCATAACAGAGACATTTTATTATCATTATTTTAGGCAAAGAAGGGAGTGTTTTCCTAGACCCTTTAATCATGTTGCTCTGGCAATGCCAAATCTGCTTAGACCAAAGATAAGCAGCTGAGAGAAATAAGGATCTCCTGCAGGCTCACAGTGAGCTGCTGTGCCTTCATAGCATACCAAATCCCACATGAATTTGGTTATGTGTAAAAATGGAAGTGGAAAATAATTGTAAATTAGGTAACAATTTAAAATTTAAAAGTGAATGGTAGTGTTCATTAGCCCTAAAGGTTAACTATTATGTGGATTTGCAATTAAGACGTTAACATTTTGGCAAAAGAAAATGTTTATGCATTCTGCAAATTCTTGGCAGTTGTATCACCAAATTTAGCCAGAAAGGCAACTAAGTTACACATTTGCAAAGAACACTGGGGTCATTCCTTATTTTCCACAGCTAATACTTAAAAATTATTAAAAATATTTTCTAAATTGAGTCTTACATTTCTCTAGTGCCATCGAGCAAATCTCACATTACAAAAACCTTCTTAAGATCATATTCCTCTGCCTCAGAAAACTCTTTGGCAGGCAGAAAACCAATGTTATAAATATATATTAACAAAAAAGGATGCATAATGAAATATACAGCCTCCCTATTTCTACATACATACTAAGGTCTCTTGCCAAACCAGCAGCTGATTTTCTCTAATACATGTGCCTTATTACAACACAATAAAACAGTGTTTATACCACACATTCTCTTTCCTGCCATCTTCTTATAAAAGCAATGTATTAAAGTTCGAAGCAAGCTTGGATAGCAATGAGTTTAGTTATGCAACTCATTTAACAAATATTTATTGAGTGTCTGTGCATATCAAGTAAAGTAAAAAGTGATAGGGTTAAGAAAGTTAATAATACAGTCTCTGGATCTTGAGGAGTTCAAGTCTAAGTCAACCCCTTTATTTATGTATTTATTTATTTTTTTAATTTATTAATTTTATTTATTTATAAACCTCTGCTGCTTCCTAGATAATTTCTTAGAGAAAAGCATGCTATAACTGTAAACACAATATATTTCTGAGTACCTCAATGCCAGATCATTAAAACCATGTAATTACGCTGGATAACTGTTAGTTTCAGTCATTACAATATTCTACATTAAAATAATCAATGTGTAAATGAAGTTGCTGTTTTTTCCCATTATACTTCCTTGCTTTTTTTTTTCCCCAAAGATTTATTTATTTATTTCTCCCCACTCCTCCGTTGTTTGCACTTGCTGTGTCTGTTCATCTTCCTTGTTTCTTTAGGAGGCCCTGGGAACCGGGCCTGGAACCTCCAATGTGGGAGGGAGGCACTTAATCGTTTCAGCCACCTCTATTCCCTGCTTTGTTGAATCTCTTATTATGTTTTTCTTCTTGTGTCTCTTTTTGCATCATCTTGTTGCATCAGCTTGCTGTGCCTGCCCATCATGCCAGCTTGCTGTCTTCTTTAGGAGAAACCAGGAACTGAACCCAGACACCTCCCATGTGGTAGGCGGGAGCTCATTCGTTTGTGCCACATTCGTTTCCCTACTCCCTTACCTTTTATCCTTCAAACCTTTTTATAGCCTTATCTTTTGTTAAGTTGAACTGTTTTGCTCTAAATCTTTTGAATAGCCACATCAAGTCTACTATATATTTCAAAATATAATATTTTTATATTATATTATGATGATGATGATTATATATTTTTAAAAGATTCCTGATCTTTCTTCTTTTAGCCTCCTTAGTGTGAATTTCCTCCTAACACATTCTCTTTTCTACTTAATCCTTCCATTCACTTCTGTAATAAATGATCAATACCAGCTCACCCAGAGCAGGGCACAGATTTTTGCAATCATGAAGGTGATGCATAGTAAAAGAGATAATATGGTTAAAGTCCCATGATCAAATTTGGCACTGATTGGCTGTTAGCTTGAAGACCCTGGACCGTGGACTCAGACCATAAAATCTGAATAGTGTTCCTTAGAATGATGTTCTTCAAATTCACCCATGAGCCACTAGCAATCAGTGGACCCAAGTTTCTAGGGTCCATTGTAATTTCTTTTTCATGGATTTATTGATTTGGGTCCAGAGTAGAGGACTAATAAGGAGTCACTTAAAAAAAAAAAAGAAAACAAATGCATGGAAATCTTAATTTGAATAACAATATGAAAATTATGGCACAGTTTATATAGTTTTATATATCCCAATAGCAAAAAATTATGCTTTACTCTTCAAATTATGTCATATAATTAAATAAGTTCAGTGGCAAAAATTATGTTATAGATCATGGTTCCTACAATCTTTAATTATTCATAAAGCCTTGATAGGTATGGGCCTAACTTGGCCCAGTGAAAAGAGCAAAGGTTTTGGAACCAGCTAAACCTGGGGTTACATATGAGCTCTGCCATGGAACCTCGGTCAAATTACTAAATCATGGAGCTATGTAACCTTAGCCAAGTTACTGAATCAAATTGAACTCAGCTCTATCACTTGTAAAATGATTGCTTTGAGGATTAGTGATGACATATATAAGGTACCTGAAAGTAAAGCTTTGCACACAGTAGGTACTCAATGAACTCAAGTCTCACCTGGGGACATGGGACACTTCACACAGTACACATGATTTTTTAAAAATTAAATTGAATTGATTATAAGGAATCAAGTACTCGTATTTGATCTTGCAACTGGAGAAGGCAATTGAAAAGATGTATTTCCTGCTGCTAACCATACAGGAGTAGACTGGGGCAAACTTTAGCAAAGAATGTCCCCATAATTTGTTCCTTTATGGAGAAATCTATAGTGCAGGGGAAAAAAAATCTTCCTCCATCATATGAATTAGTATTATCACAAAACACATCTATCTATTCAGTATTTAGTAACTTTTCTATAAAACATCATTCACCTTGTCATGGTAGTTAATAGATGACTTTAACCAATTTGACTAAAATTGTTTATGATAACAACCGGTTTCAAAGGGAGAGAAATCAAGGAGAAAAAGGTCACTGGTAACAGTTGTCTATCAATGCAGTTTAGGAATCTTGAACAGGTGATCAATGCATGGTGAATGGAGGAAATTCTGAGATGCCAGTTGAAAATAAAAATTTAGTATTCTGTATTTCATTTGTTAAGAGCTCAAATTTGCATTAAGGTGCATATTTTATATTTTCTTGAACATTTTTGTCATTTTATTAATGATATTTTCTTACCATAATTCCTCATTGATTTTCTCTATATCAAACAACAGCTTCTAACAATGAAGCATATTGTAAGGATGTATCCCCCCCCTCAGTCACTATATAAATAAAAATACATATTAAAACTGCTGTGCCATGGAAAATGTTCAGCATTATTAGTCATTATGGAAATGCAAATTAAAACCATAATGATATATATATATATGACACACATCTACACCTATAAAAGTACCTGGCAGTTTGTTATAAAGTTAAACATACATCTATAGTATGATCCAGTTATTCTACTTCTACATTTTCACCCAGCAGAAATGAAAACATATGACCATACAAAGACTTGTACATGAATGTTCATAGAAGCTTTCTTTGTGATAACTAAAAACTGGAAAGAAACCAAATGTCTATCAATGGGTGAGAGAATAAACAAACTGTGGTATATCCGTATAACGGAACACAGTACTACTCAACAATAAAAATTGATGAACTACTGATATATGTAACAACAAAGATGAATCTCAGTCATGCTGAGTGGAAGAAGCCAGACAAAGAAGAGTACATATTGTATGATTTCATTGGTGAAATATCCAAGAATATGCAAATTAGTCCATAGTTACAGAATTAATGCAAATTAATCCATAGTTACAGAAAGCAGATGAGTGGTTGCCTGGGGATGAAATGGGGGCATTAAGGGTGGTGCTCCTCATTAAGTAGTCAACTATTGTTTTTTAAGTAAAAAAATTGCCTGGATATTTTTTGGCAAGTCATTTCAGAAACTATTTCTACCTGGATTCCCTCATTAACTCCCACTGTTTTTTGAAGCATCCATGGCAGGAAGCGTATCTTCATACTTAAGAACATTGGAGTCAAAATGACCTGCTCAGCTACTTACCAATTCCTTGGCCTTATATAAAATTATCTAGCCTCTCTAAGCCTTAGTTTCTTCAGCTCTAAGGTGGGGTAATAATGTACCTACACCATGGTTTTCTGGGAGGATTAAATGAACTATTATGTGCATGGCCGTAGTTCAATAAATATTTGTTGGTGGGTTTTTTTGTTATTGTTGTTATTCATATCCTACTGTTTTCTAGGGAAATAAAGAATCTAAAATTTAACATTTTGATATATAGTAAGCACACAATAAATGTCGGCAGAAAAAAAGGCAAATGAGCAGAGTGGGTGTCACTCAGTGGCTGAGTGCCTATTTCCTATGTATGAGGTCCTGGGTTCAATCCTTGGTACCTCCTAAAACAAACAAACAAACAAACAAAGGCAAATGAATTCATACATTTATCATCACAAACTTTTAAAAATTTATGAACCCCAAAGACTGAATTATTCTTTTGATTAGAAGAGAGAAAATATAGTGAACAGGTACCTGAATATAACTAGGAGGTAGATTAACTGGTTGTTAATCTGATTTACTGGTACCAGTTAAACACCAGATACCTGGTATTTAACTGGTTGTTAAGCAATTTATGGGCTTGCCCACTGCCGTTAAAGATACCTGCTTGTCAGGTTGTTTGGAAACATACTACTAAAGGAATTTAATTCATTGGAAGAAGTGCAGGGGTTGCAATACCTTTTATTCTTGTCAGTACATTTTATATTCTGTTCTTAGATTTTTTCATTAAAAAAAGAAAAATAAAACACTGCCATTAAGTAGAGTCTGAAGTTGTAAGCAGCCCAGTTAGTTACTTCCCACCCTTTACCTTGAGGTTCTTAAGTGTAGAATCCTGTTTTCATATTTGTTTGCAAGCTTTCTCTCTAGTGAAAAATACTTTACCGTTCTGTCTGTGGGGAATTAATTAAACAGAATGTGGAAAAATGTAGCCTTCAGGGAGCTTTGCTGTGAGTACTCTCAGTAAATACAGCACAAGTCAGGGGACTCCACAGAGATTTGACCTAGAGTGGACTGAGACTGGGCTTTGGACCCAGGCATTTTCATATAATAATTTTCTTGAGCTTTGAGCAAATCACTTATGTTTTATAGCCTTCTGATTTATAATAGTGGGCTGAATTGGATTTCTCTGATTTGTAGTAAATGTTTATCAGGTATATGCAATAATTATTAACATTAATAAGTTAGATTACTAATAACCTCCAAAAATAATGCACTTACATGTAAATAAAACTGACACCTTTACCTTTAGGACTGGCTCTAAAGGATTTACCTTCAATGTCTCAGCCAATTTGTTGTATGGAAAGACCATAACACCAGGAGTCAGGAAATGTTTTATTTCTGGGTCTGCCAATAATTGGTAACCACTTCTCTCCTTGCTATTTTCATTTTGGACAAATAAAAAGCAGATTGCTGAGGCATGGACCACAGGCCTACTGCAGAGTGAGTCGCCCAGAATATAAGCTTTTTAAAATGCATAACAACTGTATAACACAAACAGTGAAACCTATTGTAAACAATGAACTATAGTTAATAGTACAATTATAAAAATATTCTTTCATGAATTGAAACAAATGTATCACACTAATGCAAAGCATTCATAATATGATGGTATATGAGAACTCTATTTTTATGCATGATTCTTCTGTAAACCCACAACTTTTCTAATTTAAAAAATTATTAAAAAATTCAGTCTTCATCTGGGTGCTCTTATTCTGCTGAGTGAAATTTTGGAAATGTAGCAGCAGATTGAAAGAGAAAAGTATCTTTAGACCCTTATCACATCATACTTAAATATGGTTGTATTGAAGCTTCACTCAAGTAAAGACAGAAAGGAAAGATTTGCAAGTCTTGTGGTTAAAATTCAATTTGAAAATGAAATGGACACAGTGTCTTGGGAGAAAAGAAAATGCTTGTTCCTCAACACCTCCCCTGCCCCATTTTTTCCCTTATTATTATAAAAATATTGTCTCTTCACTTAGGAAAATAAAGACAGGCCCAAATGAAGATAATAAAATCAGTAATCCAACTAATCTGAAAAATGATGGTTAACATTTTGGAGCATATGCTTTCAGTCATTTTTTCCTATGCATGTATATTTATATAGGTATAAAACACATATAATTCAAAAGCATTCTTTTAAACTTCTGATTTTTCCCCTTTACTCCCTGCATTGCTGTTCCTGCAAGGCACTATTTACAAGTAGGAAACTCTATGAGTTAAAACTGGCTTTGTAGGGGAGTGGATGTAGCTCAGTGGTTGAGCGCCTGCTTCCTGAGGTCCTGGGTTCAAAGCCCAGTAACTCCTAAAACAAACAAACAAAAAACTGGCTTTGTGACTTACAGCTTTTTGTACCAGCAGTTTGCATATGATGTGTGCACACTAAGGAACAAAGGTTATGGGTGTGTTTTGAAATGAATACATCAATTATTTTTAACACTGCTGTACTGGAGCTCAGTTTATCCACTGGGCAGGTATTTCTCAAGTTTAAATTCCCTAAGCAGATATTCAGCAAGTATGTTACATAACTGTTATAAAAGAAGTCATGTCAGGGCCAGGAGCTCTGTATGCATTTATGCCTCCATCTACTTAATTAATGAAGTGTCTGTTTTCCTTAAGTATATTTTGATAAAGGAAATATTTCATCATAATCTATTTAATGGTATGGAGATTGGTGCATGGTGTGATGTGGTGATTTACCTTGAACAGAGAAACAAGTATATTTTACCGGAAAGATACCTTCTTTATTCCCAAGGATGTCAATTAGCTTCAGAGGGTTGAGACCCCATTAAGTTGAAAGTACTATTCCTAAATGTGTTCCCAGTGATGGTTAACAAACAAAAAGCAGCCAGTAGAACCCTGCCTTTGAGAGTGATTATCTGCTGTTTTGGTTATCTATTGTAGTGATAGAAAAAAAAAAAAAAAAACCACTCCAAAATTCAGTGGCTAAAACAATTTATTATAATCTCTCACAATTCTTTGGGTTGACTGGTCTGGCTAGGCAGTCTTCTACTGGTCTTACTTGGAGTCTCATGCAATGATGGTTAAATAGCAGGTAGGGACAGAATCCTCTGGGGGCTTGGCTTCTTTGCTATATTTATTGCCTTGGTTCATATAGACTCTCTCTCCACTTGGAATCTCATTCAACCTATGATTTCTCTCTCCATCAAGGTAGTCAGGCTTCTTACATGATGCCTGACTTCCTAGAGTATAAAACTGAAAGCTTAAGCCTGGACCTGGCACAGTGTCACGTCTGGCCTCCTTCCTTATGTTAAAGCAAGTCCCAGGACCAGCCTTGATTCAACGTGGGAAGCACTACACAAGTGCAACAAAATCAGGAGGGCTGGTTCATTAGATGCCATCTTTGGAAATTAGCTACCCATATGCTTCAACTTAAGCTGGACCAAGTAGAATTTCAACTATAATGCCAAGAGTTTCTGAATATTTCCTGGCTCAAACAGAGAGTACAAATGAGAGAAAGCATGAAGAGGGAAGAGGCCTCAGATGATGGAGGATTTTTAAACAGTAGGTACTTTCTAGAGCAGGGGTTTCTAACCTTCTTTGTTCCACAGACCTCTTTGCCAGTCATGTGAAAGCCATGGACCTCTTACTAAGTCCACACTATACTGTGTAGTATTTAATAAATATATCACACCTGCACCAACACGTCCCCATAAGAATAATGTGTTTTGCTTTTTTATTTAAATTCAAGCTCACAGACTCCTTGTTAAGACCCCCTGTTCTAGGGCCTTGCAACTTGGCAGATTAGAGCATGGAGAAGAAGGTGAAACAAATGGGTCATTGCATAAACTTTATCTAAACTTTGTGCACTCAAAAGGCTTACTTGATGGGGGCGGCTGTGGCTCAAATGGTTGGGCATCCGTCTGCCATATGGAGGGACCTGGGTTCGATCCCCGGGACCTCCTGGTAAAATAAAAATTATATATATAGAAGGCATGGGCTGCCAGGCTCTGTGTGCCGGCGAGCCGCCAGGCCCCAGGAGCCATGCAGCAAGATGATGACGTAACAGGGGAGAGACAAGACAAGATGCTCCGAAAGCTCTGAAAGCCAGGAACCAAGGTGGTGCAGGTGGCAAACACCTCTCTCCTACATCAGAGGTCTCCAGGATCGAATCCTGGTGAAGACAGGAGGAGGATGAGAAGAGAAGGCAGGAAACAGACACAGAGAATTGCCCAGCGAATGGACACAAAACAGCAAATGGGGAAGGTGGGGTTTTAAATGGATAAAGTAAGTAAATAAATCTTTAAAAAAAAAAAAAAAAAAAGGCTTACTTGATAATGTGTATTTTTATGAGAACTCTAGAATAAGGTATTCCAATTCTGGCACATTACAAGCATATATGAAGGGCCATCTTTCCAAAGACAGAAAAGAAATCAGACATCAATGGAAATGTACAGTGTGAAGAGATTGTAAAATCAATTGGGAGAAAAAGTAAAATAGTAGGCTAGAAGAGGCTGGCAGTAAAAAGGGTTCCCATGGCACCAGGACAGATGAGAAAACCAGCACCTCCTCTTTCCTGCTTCCCTGGAGTCTCTGGACAAGCAGTATCTATATGCCCATAGCACCATTTGCAAGTTTAGAGAGCAAAGCAAGGGCCCAGGCTTCCTCATGGAGACAATGCTCATTTCAGTGTCTGCAAAGACTGGGAACCTCTGACACGAGTGATCTGAGATTGGGATTCCCTATTCTTGTACTGAACCACCATTCAATGCCAAACAGCTTTTCCTTAGTGTTTATATTTCTTAAATAAGTTCAGATTCTTACCATGTTATTTTCCTCCCTTTGAAAATATGTGCTCTGCAGGTGCCTGAAATAATATACTCCCAGCAAACTGCAGTTTTGTAAAAGTAAAAGTTATTTTATTCCGTCTAAACTCAATGGAAATCCTGTTGCTTAACAAGGAAATACCAACTACTTTATAAACTCCTTGAGGGCAGCAACAATGCCATGGATGACTTTTGTATCTCCTACCTTCTAGGCTCTCTGTCCACCTTCTCTGATGTAGTAGTTTTAATAAGTAACTTGAATTGTTAACAATATACTCTTGTGTCTTTCTTTGATACAGAAATTTCATTTCATTATGATGTCTCTGCAGGTTTCATGTCAGGTTCTTTGTAAATAATTTTGCCTAAGCTTGTTTTCAGTGTGCAGATCATTTTGCAGGCTTTTCATATAACAGCTTAATGGGTTTAATTCAGGCTGAAGAAACTTACTTCAATTACAAGTAATTAATTTAAGCTTCACTTATCTCAAGGAATACTTGGAGATATAATTTACAGGAAAATCCTGGGAGTGTCAAATTATGCAACCAAGAAAAAATAAGCTCTTTGCAGTTTATTGGGGAGGAAGGGGGCAGATTTTTGAATGAAGTAGTAAAAACGACTGCCAGCACTACCTACTTCACCTAGTTTTGCATAATTCCAAGAAGCTAGAAACTGAAACCCAGGCTTGTTGAAGAATTAGAAAGATTATTAATACATAAGAGAAAAGAAAAATACCATTCCTCTAGTCTGTCAATATTCCTGTCTTCAAATACTTGAAGTTGTCTGTGGATAACGATTAATTTTTTTTTTCCTTCTTATTTTTTCGATTAATTTTTTTTAAGGCGGTACCAGGGCTTGAACCCAGGACCTTGTACATGGGAAGCAGGTGCTCAACCACTGACCTACATCACTCCCCAATGATTAACAACCCTCCCCCCGCCCCATGTCTCCCTCATCTGTTTGTGTTCTTTGTCTGCTCGTTTTTGTTTTGTTTTGTTTTTTTTCTTTAGGAGACACCCGAACCAAACCTGAACCAAACCTGGGACCTCCCATACCAAACCTGGGACCTCCCATGTGGAAGGCAGGCGCTCAACTTCTTGAGCCACATCTGCTCCCCGCAATGATTAATTTTTTTTTAAAGGATTTATTTATTTACTTTTATCCAATTTTACAACCCCACCCCCACCCCCACCCCCACCCCCACCCCCCGTTTTTGCTGTTTTTGTGTCGATTCGCTGGGCAACTCTCTGTCACTGTTTCCTGTCCTCACGTCTCATCCTTCTCCTGTCTTCACTGAGATTTGATCCTTGGAACCTCCAATGTGGAAGAGAGGCGTCCTACCACCTGCTCCACCTTAGTTCCTGGTTTTTCGGCACGTCTCATCTTGGCTCTCCCTTGTGTCACTCTCCTGTTAAGTCATCATCTTGGGGGCGGATGTGGCTCAAATGGTTGGGCGTCCGTCTGCCATATGGAGGGACCTGGGTTCGATCCCCAGGACCTCCTGGTTAAAAAAAAAAAAAAAAAAAAAAAAAGTCATCATCTTGCTGCGTGGCGTGTTGGGCCTGGCGGCTCACCTGCACATGGGACCTGGCAGCGCACCCATGCCCAGGGCCTGGGGGGCTCACCCACTCGTGGGGCCTGGCTGCGCAGTGCCATATATATATATATAATTTAATTTTTACCGGGAGGTACCAGGGATCAAACCCAGACCCCTCCATATGGGAGATGAACGCCCAACCATTTGAGCCACATCTGTCCCCCTGCTATACCTCTTAAAGTTGACCAAAGATACCTAGAGTTACAGTCTTTTCTCATACAGGATGGTCTTATAATAAATCAGGCTTAGTTTATCACCAGCATTCTGAAAACCAGACCTAGGGAGAAAAACTAGGTCTGGGGACACATGCATGGTTTCTAATATAGGGAATATTTAGCCTACCCTGATTATCACAAAATCAGGACAGTGAAAATATTTGCAGCAATGATTAATTTTTTAAATAATGGTTTCTTAATGTAAAAAGTAGTACATATTCATTGTAGTTTTAAAGCATAAAGTTTTAAAGAGAAAGGTAAAAAATCGTTCATGACCTTACGTTTATTAACATCCTTTTTTAAAAATAGGCACATGTTTTTAAAATGCGGGCCTATACTGTACAAACCGTTTTGTAACTTTAAAAAAAAACTATACCGTGAATAAGTGAAAAAGAAATTTAAGGATTTTAGCATGCTGTAGTATTACACCACCTGGGGTGTGGTGTGCGCGCTTTGGTGGGAAAAGAAAGTTCGTGGGGTTCCCGTTTTTGCCCAGCTCTTGGTGGGCAATACTGACCACTCTCTAACCAAGAGCCTTCTCCATTTGACCTTGGCAATCTGATCCCAGCGAAGAATGCGAGTGCGTGGGAGTAGGCAGAGGGCGTTCGGGGTGAGCGCGAGCACGAGCTCCCGGCGCGGTCCACATCTCCCCTGGGCAGGGCTCACTCGCCTCAGCCCCGGCGGAGATTGGGCAGTTCGCGGTGCACACGGCCCGGGTCCTAGCCTTTTAGGGCTGGCGCCACTCTCGGGCGGTGGGGTGTGATAAAGCCGGGCAAGGTTCTGCAACTTCAAATCAGGGAGGCGCAGCTCCGATACCAGCGTCTTTGCCTGGTCTCCGGGCGTGTTTGTTCCAACTGTTTAAACTGTTTCAAAGCACCCAACCCCAGCGACCTTGGGCAAATAACTCTTAATCTCGCGGGTGGAGAGCGCTGGTTTTATTTGCGGGGAAGGCAAACAGCGCGGGGACCGAGGAGCTAAACGAGGCCGCCTCTCCCCACCCCGCCCGCTCGCCCACGGCTGCCCACAGGGACCCCGGCCCACGGTCCTTCCGGCCCCGGACGGCGAGCTCTTGCGTCAGCCCGGGCGGGGGTGGGGAATTTTCGCAGGCTCGGTCCGCACCGCAAGCCGGGGAAGGGCCGCTCTTGCCCCGCCCTCGGAGGGCGGGAGGCGGAGCGGGGCAAGAGCACCGCCAACGACTCAGGCCGTGTCGCCCAGCAGCGAGTGCCCGGCAGCCCGGAGGAGCAGCCACCGCCACCGCCGCCGCCCTGTCCGCGCCGCAGCTCGGCAGCCGGGACAGGGCCGCCGTCGGGGAGCCGCAGCGCACAGCCGGCAGCTCAGCATGATGGACTTGGAGCTGCCGCCGCCAGGACTACAGTCCCAGCAGGTGCTGTCCCGGCCCTCGGGGCCCCGCGGAGGTGCAGGGGCGGGCTAGGGTCACGACCCGAGAGGGACAGCCGCCGGCGGCTTCTCCCGTCTGTGGCCGGAGCTGGGACTGCAGGGCCGAGAACTGTAGCCGCTGCGCTTGCGCTGGGGCCCGGCGAGGAGGGGCAGCGGGGACGAGGCCCGGCGGCCTGACCGACAACGAGCCCGCAGTTCCGAAGGGCGTCTGAGGAGGAGGGGGGGCGTCACTCGCCGGGTCTCTGCTCTGCGGAGCTGGGACGCGGGAGTCCCGGCCGGACCCGGGAGTTTGAGAGGTCCAGCAGGAGGGGGTGCACGCCCGCGGTCTGAGCCGGCGCGGCCCGGCCCTTCCGCTGCTGCACGGCTCCCCCGCCTCGGAGCCGGCAAAAATGTGCCTAGTCACGGGGCCACTCTCGGGGGAGCTGAGGTCTTTGCCGGGCTGGACTCAAGAGTCCCTCCTTGGCCACCGCCCCAAGTCCCAAGACCTCCGCGGGTGCGGGCTATCGTGTGGCGCGCCCACCCCACTGGGCCGTCTATGGGTACTTCTTTGCAAAGTAATCAGTCAGTCACTCCGTTAACTCGAGTCTTTGGCAGCCTTGAGCTAGAAAGCCCAGCCCGCTGGGGAGGGGGGAGGTCCTGCACTGCCCATCGCTCTCGGACACCCAGACGTGCGGCGGCTTGGGCCGGCCCCGCGCGCTTCCTCCGGCGGTGGGCAGAGGTTCGGGATCCCGGATTCAGGACCCTCCCGGTTGGGCCCTCGCGGCGCGGCGGGAAGTGCCGGCGAAGGCTGCGGACTCTGAAGTCCGAGTTCGCGGCGCCGGGGACTTCTGGATCCGGGCACTGTGTCTCCCAGTGGCGTACGCCGCGTGCGTGGCTGCGGCCTCGGTGACAGTGGCCGGTTGGATGTCACGGCGGCCCTCGGTTGGCCCTTTCCTGCTTTATAGCGTGCAAACCTCGCCGCGGCCAAGGGACAAGTTGGAGCTGTTGATCTGTTGCGCAATTGTTATTTTCCCCAGGGCGGCTTTGTCTTTGGATTTAGCATTTCAGAATTGCAATTCCAAAATGTGTAAGGGAGGATTTTCTGTTCTGTGCTGTCAAGGGTAAGAGTCGCGAGTGTAGATTAGAATTTATATTGCTTTTAGGCTATATATATATATATATATTTGCATTCAGCTATTAGTCCCCCCTTGGGTGCTTTAAGAATTTTTCCTTTTCTGTTTGAGAATTTGCCTCAGTTTCTTAGCATGTTGCCTCTTTTTGCAAGGGCAGAGGGTGGGATACCTGTGTTTCATAATGCTTTGCTAACAAGTTCTGTAAATTTTTATAAAAGTGAGAACAAGTGTCTATTCATACTTTGTAGGAACTGTTAAAAGTATTAGATATTTATATGATATATGAGTGTTTCAGAAAAAAAAATTGGTTCAAGGAAACGTGTAAGTGGATAAGTGATGATAAACTTGTTTAAGCTCTTAAGTGTAAACTTTTAGTCTCATCCTGAAACTAATGTAAGCTTTGAGCTGTTGAGGACGCATTCATTGTGCTGTTTTTTTCTTTAAAGTTGCCTTTAAACTTTCCCTCAGTGACGATGGGGATCCTATTTTTCTGGTTCCCACTAGTGTGAAGAACTAAAATTTACTTTCCTCTTTAGCTGCTGTTCAAGAGTAATCTGTAGGAACACTTATTTGACCAAAGGATGTATGATGCTAATGGACTTTAGTTTAGTCTAGAGCCCTCTATTTTTATTTCTCACTTTTTGGTGTAATCTAACATTCCATAAACAAAAGTGGATAAAGCATATGTGTTGCTTTTTCTTTTAAATCTGAATTTTGTGGTTATGTTTGATAAAATACCTGCTTTTCCACCTTTGTAATCAGGAATAATTTGCATATTTGAAGACTGAAAAAAAGCAAATGGAGTAAAATTTAGAATTGATTTTATGTCTATAACTATAAATAAATTCACATTGAATTTTTATTTTGCAGTCCAGAAACATTTAAACAAAGAGTCAAAGGTGGACTCTGGCCTTTTGTCAAAGAAACTCTCCAGGTGTGAAGTGATCTGCCATGCCCTGTGTGAAAGACTGTATGGATAAATGGGGCAGTAAGGAGAGCCTTCCATTCTGTGTCTCCAAGGAGGAAAGGAACCACCTATTAACTGTTTCAAGGGTGTCTTGGAGAGATAAAGTACTTTTGTGGATGAGGGATGAAGTTGATCTTGGACTATATGGATTAGATTCGTTTTAAAAGTCAAACAAATAGGACAGGCCTCTCATCTCCTAAATGAATGTTAAGCAGAGAACAACTTGACTTTTTAGATATGTGAAAAATCTCTTGAGAGATTGTGGAAGCAGTGCGTAGGAGGATAAATGCACAAGTCACATAAGTCTTTTTGCATTAATACAACTTGGGCCATTTTGAAATCTTTCTTGCCAAGTTGGGTTCATATAAACAATGTTGAAAAACAGTGTCTTTCTTTAGGGATACCAGCACAAGTTGAAAACCAAATTTTTTTAATATTGACTTTTATTCAGGTTGAATATTTTTACAAAGCGGTATGAGAAAAGGAACTCTCTGTGAACTATATAAGCACATTTTTTTCTGGGAATTTCCTCAGCCCTGGCTTAACACATTTAAAAGGGGCTTTTGTATAAATAATATTTGCTCTTTAATTTTTCCTTGAGCCTAGGTTAACATTTTTCAGTGTAAACTCTTGGGTTCAGAAAGAATTTGGCACTAAGGTGATAATAGATACGAGTTTTTGGGCACTTCCAGTGAGCTGGGCTGTGTGCTAATTGCTTCACATGCATAATTTCACGGTAACCTCGTGGGGAATACTGTTATCTCCTTTTTGCCAGTGAGGAAGGAGGCCTTTGGGAGGCTGACTCCTGCTTAAGGTGACAAGCAGTTGAGAGACCAGGTATTCAAACCCAAACACTTCAGGACTAGACCAGAACTAAACTTTAAACAGGAGGAAAGCTCACATTTTATAAAGGGATAAATTGAGAAAAACTGGGGGAAAGAGGAATTTGAAAGATGAATGTCTGCACCTTTTCCGATTACCAAGAAATTCTATAACTTGAAGGGAGGAGGTAGACCTTGCGAAATAAAATGAGAATAATACAGCCTGTCAATGGAACTTCAGCCGGTGATCCTTTTAGGAAGACAAAGAGGCCTAGGTGGTTTTAATTTAGAAAGGCAGAACCATTTTCTAACATAACAGTTTTAAAAATTCCTGGGGTTTCAGCAGTGTCCTTGATTCTGTTTCACAATTTTCCAGAGATCGCTTTCCTTTTCCTTAGTTAAATCTCCTGGTTACTGGACATTTTATTTACCTTTGTTTGCCTTAGTTGGTATGTTTTCCGTTTCAGTAGCACTTTTTATTTTGAAGTAGTGATCAGAAATAAATTTGTTGGGGGAAGCGGCTGTGGCTCAATCAGTAGGGCTCCGGTTTACCATATGGGAGGCCCGGGGTTCGGTTCCTGGGGCCTCCTGGTGAGGGCAAGCCCGCCTGCACGGCGTGGTTGGCTGACCCAGCGAGCACGGGCAGCAAGGGGGGGATAAATGAATAAATAAATAAAATCTTTAAAAAAAAAAATAAATAAATAAATTTGTTGGGGGAAATGGTGAAGAGTGGGACAGACAGGGTTAAACCAGATTGTAGGGAAGTGAGTAGAATGGGGGACAATTTGAGTTGAATACAGCTAGCAGAAACCTGTTGGCATTTAACACTAATCCCCTGTTTTGGCACTTATAAATTTAAGCAAGTGTAAGGGCTCAAGTCTCTGGTTAAAGCTTACTTGGGGCTTTGAAAATAGTACATTTCAAAATCAAATTCTTTATTTCTTAGTCCTTATCGTTAAACACATTATATTTGGAATTATTGTTGTATTTGTCTGAGTTGAGTATGCTGCAGGACCTTTAGGAGCCAATGGATGATCTGCCTAAGAGTTAGTCTGAGTAAATCCAGGGAATTTAAATGCCTGGCCCAACCACTTCTGAATGTTTTCAGAAATCTACACACTAGAGATGGGAGGACAAATTTACTAAAGGCAGATTTAACCTGCCTCTCTTCACCTGAAGCTATAGAAATGTATGTTTAAGTTTATCATAAGATGGAGAATAGAGTTTATATTTTGATAATCTGATTTCTAAGAGTTACTGAAATTTCATTGCCACCTGCCTTTTAGGAAAAAAAAAACTCCAACAAACATTTATTTTAAAAGGGCTTTAAGGAGACAATGACAGTGAAATATGTGATCCTGGATGGGATCTAATAATAGAGGAGAAAAGGCTCAAAATAACATTATTGGGATATAAGGGGAAAATTGGAATATAGACCGTAAGCTTTAGATCAATGTTAAATTTTTTGAACTTGGTAACTGCCCTGATAATGTAAGTGAATATCCTTGTTCTTAAGAAATATACATGAAAGTATTATGTGTTCAAGGAGCAAAATGTGTGCAACTTGCTCTCAAATGTTCAGAAAATAGATAGTTGATGGATTAATACATAGATGGATAGAATGATATGGCAAATGTGGCAAAAGAAGAGAAAGGGGGAACTTTCTGGTATAGGCTTAAGCTTCTCCAATTGATAATGGTATGAAGGCAAAAATACGTTCAAGAGTGTCATATTTATATTCCCAATCAATATTGGAAAAATATGAAGTGTTCTTTTTTTTTTTTTTTTTAAAGATTTTATTTATTTATTCATTTATCCCCCCCTTGCTGCTTGTGCTCGCTGGGTCAGCTAACCACGCCGCGCGGGCAGGCTTGCCTTCACCAGGAGGCCCCAGGAACCGAACCCGGGGCCTCCCATATGGTAAACGGGAGCCCTACTGATTGAGCCACAGCCGCTTCCCCTGAAGTGTTCTTATACTAACCCCAATCCCCCCAAAGTAAAGGATTTGTTACAAGACTGCCAAACAATACTCTACATGTCAACTAGTGCCACAATAACTTTTTTTTTTTTTTTATTTTTTATTTTTTATTTTGGCTAAAAATCCAATTTTTCACAATACATACCAAATACAATAACTCTTATTATTAAAAATGTTAGGGAACTCAGAGTGGAGAGCACTTTTTTACCCAACAGTTTTTATGGCATATGTATGATAATACTTGTGTGTCGCTAAGTCTGGTGCTTGAAAGTCTGTATGTGCGTGTGGGTGTGTGCACGGAAGTGTATTTGACCCAAACTCTACTACAATAAAGACAGATCCAGGGCATAAGAAGGATTTAGAGCATCAAGTCCGTCTTTCAAAGACCCTGTTGCTAATTGACTCTTGAGAGTCATAATCCATCAACAGCCTGTATTCTGCAGGATTACAAAACACTGCTTGGCAGGGCTGAGTGCTCATACCTTTTTCATAAGCATAGAAATTGAGACTTTGAGACCTCTAGGATTGGCAGCACAATGATGAGATCCATGCTTTCCATTGCTTTTTCAAATCAGAGAAGAATGATTGGGTAGGAAAAGAAAGCTAGCATCACTTGGCCTCTTTCTGCACTTATAGCTTTTATTTCTCTTTGCTTACCATTACTTAGGCTTTTCTCTTCACTCGCCTTTGGAAATCTTTATTGATACTTGTTTTTGCCTCTGTATCTATGTTTTTCCCCTACAGCTAGACTATAGATTCTTTGAGAGCTGGGCATAGAATTTATACTTAAAAAAAAAAAAGTTTTAATCTGTTTTATGTCCTTGTGGATTTTCCTATTCTGGACATTTCATGAAGTGGAATCATTCAATATGTGGCTTTTTGTGACTGGCTTCTCTCACTTAGCGTGTTTTCAAGGTTCATCCATGTTGTAGGATGGATCAGCACCTCGCTCCTTTTTATTGCCATTATATGGATATGCCATGTTTTAGTTATACATTCATCAGTTGATGGACTTTTGGGTTGTTTCCACTTTCTTTCATTTCTTTGTGTCCTCTATAGCAGTGGTTCTCAAACTTTGCTGTCTGTTAGACTCACCATCAGTATTTATAATACTGATGCCCAGGCCATAGTCCTCTTTAAATCAGAATCTCTAGAGGATGAGACCCAGGCATCAGTATGTTTTACAGCTTCCGAGGAGATGCCAATGTGTCATGAAGATTGAGAACCGGTGTCCTAGAGGACCTAGCTCAGTGCTTGGCACCCCATGAAGGTGTTTATAGATCGCTTTAGAAGATCTAGTTAGGATATCTTACCTAAATTATATAAGGAGGTGTTATTCTATTTTATCACTGACCTTCACAGCTTTAAGATTAGCAGCTAAATCTGGAAATTCTGTTTCAAGTTAACTTGGCCTGTATTTGAAATTCAGTAAATAAAACATGACCTCTTTACTCCTTTGTGGAGATTTGGGTGATAACTTTGTCATCGAAAGGCTTTTTCCCATGTGGGTCAATAGAACTTTTCTATGTTCTGTCAGGAATATGGCTTTGATAACCAACAATCTAAATTACTTGAGAATAACAGAAATGGCTGTAGCAATAGAATGCTCGGACATCTACTGATGCTTGTTCCTCAGTGACCAGCTGCTTTTAAAAAGACAAAGCTTGGAGGTGAGGGAGGTCAGAACCCTGCCTTACTCTAGGAAGCTCTGAGCTCTGCAGGAACTTCGTGTAACTTTCCAAGTTCCCTGCATTCCTGGGTCTGATTATCTTCCTCCATTAAAAAAAAAAAAAAAAAAAAAGCTTAAAATAAATCTCAAGTGTGTTGGGCAACTCAATTTTTTTTGGTTCTTTGTGTCTGTCTGATAAAATCCAACTTTTATCTCCTGACCACAGTTTGTAGTGAATTTTTTGGTTTGTTTTCAATATTTGAAAACTTGGGCTAGCTTCCAGACTGTTTGCAAGTTGTATGTTTGTGTGTGAGAGAGATGAGAAGTGACAATCCCACCTGAAAGAATGTAGTGTGGGGCCTTCTGAAGCTGGCTTAGCCCCCCTGCCCTATAAACCCTCCTGGTAAACGGGGTGGGAAAAGGCCCAGAAGGGAGTAGGCCCTTCCTTGCCTGCCCCAGCCTCCCCAAACATTGTTGCCAGGTAGAGCATGTGCGGTCCAACACCAGCCTTGCCCCTGACCATTGCCTCTTTGGTGGGATGCACTGACCTCAGGAAGCTCCGTGCTTTTCTAACCCTAGTCTTCAGTAGTTGAAATTCTTTTGACACACTCCTATTGCTTTAAGATTGAAAAAATAGTATCCTATTCTTTTACTTGTTCTTATAAGTTTTGTGCCAAATGATGTGTGCACTATGTGTTTAAAGAACCTCAAAATAGAAGGATTTTAGTGTTAACATTTAGGCCATATGGAATACCTAGTTCCTCATATCTCATTGAATCATTTCTTCCATTAATACACCTTATCTTTTTCACAAGAATGTAGTAGGCATCCAGTGTCTGTGTGAGAGAAAGGACCTGGATTTTGGTACTGTGTTAACTCTATACATAGGCGATACACTGATAAAAAGGTACAGAATTGTGTTTAATTTCAGATTTGACAGTCTTTTATTCTGCTTTGCTTCAGCACAAAATTAAATCGCATGTGGTTGCAGAACCTATTATATCGCACATGGTTGCAGAACCTATTTCCTGGTCTAAGGGAAAGAGTGCTTTATTGCCTTCTGTGAGCAGAATAGGCTCAGAGGGATCATGTATGATGGAACAGTAGTGCTTCCTCTGTTGGTTGAGGGCCAACGGAGAACCTGTATTTTTTGTTGGTTTGTATTAACAGTGTTGGAACCAGGTAAGCTTACTGTTGTGTCTAGAGAGTGCTGAAGAACCATGGAATCCAGCAAAAATTATATTTTTAACCATTAAAATCCTGATAATGAAAATGACTAAAAATTTAAAAACTGTCTTTTTTTTTTTTTACTTGCAGTAGGAAAGATTGCCAGTTTTAGAAGTTGTTTTTGTTCTTGGTAATTCTCAATAAAGCATTATTAAAATATACTTTGAAAAGCCAACTCTGAAAGACTGCAGCAGTACTGGTTTACTTTGTGATAGTGACCACTGTTCCCCATTGCCCATCTGTTGTGTACTTCCTGCTAGTTCTCAGGCTAGGGCCAGGACTAAGAATGAAGACCTTCTTGTAGGCTCATGTTCGTTCTCCAAAGACAGAACTTCACTGTCTGCTAGAAAGTTATTTACCAGGCTGCATGTTTGTGGGAATCCTCTGGGCCAGGAGTTCTTAACCTTTTTGTTCCATGGACCCCTTTGCCAGTCAGATGAAAACCACAGACCCCTTCTCAGAATGTAGCGGCAGATAGTTTTATGACATTCAACATCAGCATGTCTTTAAATTAAATTATTCCTGAATTTTGATTATTCAAAATTACATTTCACAGCTTTCCTATAATTTCAATACCTAATAACCTAACACGGTTCACCATCTGTTTCAAACAGTCATTTTCAGCAAATATTTAGAAATTCGAGTTTCCCCACGGTGTCATAAAACCATCTCTACCATCCTTACCAATCTTTTTGCAGGCAGTTATTCACTGCACTCAGAACACACTACATCAAAATAAAAATCATACTAAGTCCACACTATACTGTATATTATTTAATAAATATATCATACCCACACCAACATGTCCCCACGAGAATAATGTTTTTTTGAATTTTCAGTTCAACTTCACAGACCCCCTGAAATCTTTCCACGGATGCCTTGGGGGGTCTGTGGACCACTGGTTAAGAACTCCTGCTCTGGGCAGTGGCTTCCAAACTGATCTAGGTGCTGAGAGTGAGGAGGATGAATCCAGGAGGGGAGAGCCCAGATGAGATTTCACATAGGAAAAGGGTTCTAGAGTTAAAGGGAGGAGGGTTGGAAGGTAAAAGAAAAATGTAGCCCAAGAGATTCCTCATAATGAACCCAAGAGGAACACAGCCTTGCTGGACTGTTCCTGAGGAAAACCTCAGATTGAGCCAGCATTTTTACCTGGGAATCTCCTAAGTGTGTGATATTCCAACATGCAGCCCGCACCTGTGTTCTCCATCTGAGAAAAGAGAAAGCTTTTTTGAGTATTTTCATGTGCTGTGTTTATCCACATTAACTTTAGTTCATTTTACAACCCTGTTAATGTAGGTTTTGTGATTATTGAACCCTTCCAGAGTCCAGTTCAAGAAACTAGAAAACCCTCTAGATACTTCAAAAGAGAGAGAATTTAATATAGGAAATTAATTACATAGGTGATGGAAAAGCTCTGAGATGCCAAACAGACAGATATTGGCAGCCTCAGGTAGCCAGTGCCACCCCCAGAGCTAGAGTGGCAAAGGGAGGATGCAGAATTCCAGGACCTGGCCTGCTCTTCGGAAGCTGGGATCCTGAGAAAGGGGTTCCCCGCCCCTCTGTGGGATCCTCCCAGTGCCCCCCACCCCACACACACTCCTTGGAGGACTGCAGCAGAAGCCAGTTGGCAAGAGAGCCTAGGACCGAGCCAGAGGGAGGATAGGGAATAGATCTGGAAGCCATCAGGTGAATTATCAGGATAATCACAGAGCTGGTGAGAGCTGGAGCCAGGATTGGAACCTTCTTTTGTTGTCAAAGTCCTTGCACTTTTCTCCAAACCACAAGTCCTTTTTTAGCAATCTCAGACCTGGTGATTTGCCTTTGGGTACTTGTCACTTCTGTTTGAGGGTGAAAGTGCAATAGAGCAGCATGTGACTCACTCGTTTCCCATGGCAGGGCGTGTGAGATTGCAATGCTCCGTTGATTCTGACTTCCACAGAACATTTTATAGTTATATATTCCTTTTAGTTAATGAGCTCACATATGTGACCACAGACTAATTCGCTAATAATGTAATCCTAGGAATTCCTCCCAAGAGGGGTGCAAATGGGAGCTCCAATAGGGAGTTCCTAGTTTGAATAAGTATTCCCATTGTTGTAACTAGGTTCTCTGGGCTCCCTGAGCTGCCCCCTCGAATGCCTGGGCAATGCATGTGTTTGGTGTTGCTGAAGGACTGTGTGTGTGTGGGGGGGGGGGGTTTCAGAAGGATTTAGCCTGATAAATAAAACCCTATCTCCCCAGAGACATGTGGATAGAAGTGACTCCCCTATATAGAAACTCAGTCATGACTCTCCTTTCTGTCCTTGCCAGGAAATCTGGGACGCGGGGAGCTCACACTCTTGCCCTGTGCTACAGGTTTCCAAAGTTCACTTGATAACTTTATAAAGCTTCAACAACGATCGTGTGTGTGCTGGAGTAGATAATAAAGGAGACCGAGGAAACAATTAGTCTTTCATTTCGGTTCATGTTACCAACCCACTTCCTATGTTGTAAAGAGAACTAGCCCTTTGGTGTTACAAAGCTTCTGAAAACAGAACTGGCAATTTCGTGGGGAAGAAAGGGGAAAAGAAACTAACATTTTACTGAAAATCTGCTAGGACTGTAATAGGCCCTTGCCATGTTCTCTTATTTGACCTTGGCAATAAACCTACGTAGAGGGGCTGTTATCTCCTTCCAGGTGAGGGAACCCAATCAGAGAGGTTAAATAACTATTCAGAGCCATATAGTTCACAGGTAGCAGAGCAGGAGTTTTGAATGTCCATAATCCCCACTCTTTCCCTTCCCCTGTCTTCTTCCTTCCCTTCTTTGTCTTTCTTTGCCTAATGACTCTCAGCATGTTGCTAGCTACTGAAGAATGAGGACTTCTCCTAAAATTAATACGACAGGGTCCGTATTTCAAGGAGCTTACTCTGTTTATCAAAGAGGACAATGTTGGCACAAGGGCTGGACTTCTCTTTGGAGTAGAGGACTCTTCCTTACCAGTGGATATTTTGCATGCTGTTCCTGTCAGGATGACAATCTCAAAGCTTCCCCCACTCCATCCCCCATCCCTGTATAATTCCAAATGTTCCTAGGTGGTGGTACCAGCCCCAGTGGAACCACTGTGATTGCCTTGACTTCTGGGGGCAATTTGAAGCCAGGAAGTTACTGCTGTCCTTGTTCCTTGTAGGGAGGTCCACCATCTCCCCAGATGTCAGCCTGTACACCCCTTTCATTCTGAATGAAAGAGCAGAACAAGGGAGAGATCATGGAAAGTGATGAAAGCTCTGGAAACCAGAGGAACCAGGTACTTTTCATTTTCTCAGGTCCAATGTCTAGTTCAGTTCCTTTAACACAAAGAGCGAGGTTATTTGATATGCTAATTGGTACTGCTGGTATTTGCCTTTTCTCAGGCCTTCAGCTACAAAGGATTAGTCATAAAAAGGTAAACACTATCTTTTTTTTTTTTTTTTATTTCCCAAGAAGATGAAGCTAAAAGCCATATGCCATATCTCTCCGGGTCTTTATTGCCTTTTCTACTGGGTATTTGTTGAAGAAGTCTGAGGACAAAGGTAAGAGAGTAAAGGAAGCTGTAGGAGAGCTGAAGGGGTTGAGATAGTATGGTAATGGCTTGATGCTTTAGGGAAAAAGTATAGGAAATGGGGGGAAAGTGGGGTTGGCCACTCTTTTATTTCTGACCATCAGCTTGAAGGACATAACTAGTATCCTTTAAGAAATATACTAAATCAACATTTATATTGATTGTTTATTGAGACCACAAAATTCTTTAATGGATATTTGAAGGTACTATCACATTTGCTATTTCAAAAAAGCAGTTTTGTTGTTAACTTAAAGAGGTATGTGTTTACAGTTCTTAAGACATAATAGTTTATTATTAGTAGCATACCTGAAGATTAATTTTGTAGTATTACTGTGAATGAGGTTAAATTGATTTTCTGTGACTCATAGTTAGGTAATAAGTGACATAGAACATGATACCTTTTGCTATTTAAGTAATTAAAATTCTTTAACCCCACACATCTTAGATATAAAATGAAAATATTGAATTCTAAGCTGAAATACTATACACTTATTCATTCAACAAATATTTGTTACGTATCTACACACCCTAAGGATCTTTTGGAGCATGAAGTTGTTTTAATCATCCAAGACATGCAGCACATTTGTTTTTCAAATTGCCCCCCTAATTAATTGATCCTCTTGCTCTTTGTATACCTGGATTATAGGTCATTTTTCATCATATCATAATGAATACAAATTAGTTTACATCTCTGTCTTCTCTGCTTCAGGTATGGTTT
>JAKSZT010053928.1:1146749-1196635 GCA_026826555.1 Tolypeutes matacus
ATACAAATTAGTTTACATCTCTGTCTTCTCTGCTTCAGGTATGGTTTCCTCTAGGGTAGGGATTGTATTTTATTCTTTTTTTGTAACCATAACTAGCACATGCCTGGTCCTTAATCAGAGCCCTGTCAGTGTAAGAATCAGTCACTTACTGCCCTCAGGGAGCTTGGTATTTAATACAAACTAGTGTGTGGTGTAGGTCAGTGCCATGAGAGTACAGGGGAGAAGATGCCACTTCTGACTACAGTGCTCAGGGAAGGCATCCTGGAGGAGATAGTGTTTTAATTGTTTTTTTTTAAGCTGGTGGGGTTTCATTTGGCAAAAATGGAACCCCAAGGGACGGTGCAGGAATGAGCTGGACTATTGGAGAATATTGGGTCAGTACAGCCAAAAAGGTTCATTAGGGGCTAGACCATAGGCAGCCTGCAGTACCCGTATGAAGCCTTTCAAGTTTTTATACAGTATCTGGAAACCACAGAAGGGTTTGGCAAGGGCAAGGCATGTGAGCTGTAGGAAGTCATGGCCGGTGAAGTGGATAAGGGACAGATTAGAGGCGGGAGATAGATGGCCAGGGGCTTTGCTGTAGTTAAGCATGAGGTATCCTTACACTGGCCTTAGACACTTTGGCATCAGCACACATACTGAGGATCTGTCGTTTTAAACTGTACTTATGGGGATACCTGAGAGCGGCGCACCGCGCTCCGCAGGAAGTGTGCCTCTGGGCGGAAGTGTTTGAGCACTATATAACAGACGTGCCTTCTCTTCCGGCCTGTTTGGTCTCGGCCGCAGAAACGAGATGACGAAGGGAACGTCATCTTCGCAATAAGACGCACACCTTGTGCCACCGCTGTGGCTCTAAGGCCTACCACCTTCAGAAGTCGACCAATGGCAAATGTGGCTACCCTGCCAAGCGCAAGAGAAAGTATAACTGGAGTGCCAAGATGAAATACCACCGGTACGGGTCGAATGAGGCACCTAAAAATTGTATACCGCAGATTCAGGCATGAATTCCGTGAAGGAACTACACCTAAACCCAAGAGAGCAGCTTTTGCAGCATCCAGTTCATCTTAAGGATTTCATTGATTAGTCGTGCAATAAATGTTCTGGTTTTAAAAATGAAAAAAAAAAAAAAAAACAACAACAACAAAACTGTACTTCTGCTAGCCATTTAAAAAGAATATTTTAAAAGTCTCCTTTTTAGAGGAGGGGAGTGGATTTTCTGCTTTTGTTGGCCCCACCATGAAACCTCTAGTGCTCAGGCTTGCCTGCTGTGCTATTCCAGTGTTCTAACATAAGCTCATCCGCCGGTGTATTCATTCCATTGATGAATGGAGAGGAAAAATCAGCCAGAAATTGCCATCTTGCTTTAAGGAGGGACTCGGGACTCTTTTCTTCTGCCAGGTGGCACAGTAGGAGTGGCTCTTTTTGCCCTTTGCTAAAATAGATTTACTCTTAACTGTCTTCAATCCTTAATTGTAATGGTCTGTCTGATCCTTGGCTTCCAGTCAGAATGATTAGCAGTATTTACCCCAAAAAAGAGAAAACAAAAACGACACTCTTTCCCTTCTCTCCTGGGGATTCCTATATCGATTTTAAGAGAATGAAATATATACACAAGAAAAGTTGCAAATTAACAAGATTTCAGTACTTCATCCTTAGGCTGCTCTAGCTTATCTTACCTATCAAGAAATGAGTTCTAGAGATAATTCCCTTTCTAAGAGATCCAAATTGCTGCCTGGCATTTGTGGGTATTATGTCTTGGCAGCATCTGGGTATTATGCTTTTTCAAATATATACTTATGAAATCAGTTGAAATATAATTTCCAAACTCTTGTTTTAAGAGATTTCTCTCAAATCTCAGGATTAATTCATATCCCAAGTTGGAACAGATAGTATCTCCCTGTGTTGCTACCTAAGGCTACTTATTTCTACCCATTCAGATGAACTTGGTAATAATCACAGTGATTGTGTGGGGTCTGGAGCATAACATTGCTGAATAAGAATAAGATGATCCATTTAGTCATATGAGCCCTCAGTAATTCAGAAGCCAGTTTGCTCTTTGGGGTCATAGAGGTAGTGTTTTGCAAATAATTGCTAACAGTCCAAATAATATATTTTGGAAGGGCTAATATTCCCAGTGTATTCCATGTATCCTCAGAGAGTAGTTTTGCAAAATGGAAGTGTTTAGTTCAATAGAATTCCCCCTAAGGTGTGTAGAGGGCTCACTTTGTCTTTAGGCTCAGAGAGTTCAGTTTGTCTGTAGGCTCATGCAGAGCTGCCCTGCCCAATAATATAGCTGTAGCCCCTTGTGTCTCTGTAGCCACTTGAAATGTGGCTAATGCAGCTGAGGAACTGAATTTTCAGTTTTAAGTAATTTTGATTTAAATTTCAGTGGTTGAATGCTGGCATCCCACATACAAAGCCCAGGGTTCAATCCCCAGCCCTGGTACCTAAAAAAAAAATAAAAATAAATAAAAACTGAAGCAGTGTAAAATATTTTTCTGTTAAATACAACTGTTGTTGTTTGGTAGGACTACATTTCTTGTTGATCGTGTTGAGTAAGATGTCCTGTGTGTCTAGTGTATGTGTCTGTATGTCATTTCTAACATCTCATTAATAACTTGTTGATGTTCTTTGCATGTTAAAATAATTTTTATATATCAAATTGAATAAATACATTACCACTAAATTCACCTATTATTTTTTAAATGATTCTACTAAAATATTTAAAATTATATAAGTGACTCAAATTCTATGTCTATTGGACAGTGCTGCTTTAGAGTATCTGTTACAGAGAGCTGAAATTGGCCTATATTTTTAAAATTCAAAATTAGTTTTCAGATTTATATTTTGGACTTCATAGAACCAGAGGCATTTTGATGAAGGGACCTTAGTGATCACCTAATCCAGCCCCAACCTTTTGCACATGAAGAAACAGGGCTAAAATTTACTGTAAAACAATGTGACTTGATCCCAGATGGGGACGGGAACCCGGTGTTATATTGTCACTTTGGGTTCTGGGTTTATTTTGCATTGGAAACTTGGTGGGCATCAGAGGCACAAAGGACTTCGAACAACTTCCAACAGAACTAGACTGAAGAAAACACCTTTTTTAAAAATAAATTTTTTTTAAATGGTGAGGAAAAGAATTTTTGTGCTGTTCCTGCCACTGGACATTGTAATCAGTTAGGTGTTCAATATGTATTTTGGGGGGGGCAATGTAATGATACTTTCCTGGGGAATAGTAATAAGGTAAAAATAATTCCCACGCTCTGTGTGAATGTTGACTTTGGAAAACTCCATACAGCTGGCTTTCATATTTTAATTTACGGAGTTCTTTCTCAGAGTAAGAGATGTTTTAACCAGACCCAAAGCTTTTGTCCTTGAGGAGAATTCTAAGAGCTTGATTTCATGTTTTTGTTATTTAGTTGATAAAAAGTTTAGCCCTGTTTTAAAACATGGTGTTATTTTCTTATGAGTGTAGCAAACTGAGTTAAAAAAAGAAGCCACCAACAACTACAGTGAACAACCTTGGAGAATACCAGAAACTATTTCTTGCTCCTGCAAACGTGCTGCCAGCTCCTCATTTTAGACCCAAGATTAGCATGACAGGAGCAAGGCTGGGTATCACTGGTGGTTAAAGAAATGCTGTTTACTGACTATCTGACACTTCTGTATATGAAGTTTATTCTCTTCTTTAGCCTCAGTTTTATTGTTAAGAGATTGTGATGAGAGGGGCCTGATTTTGAAATGATTCTGGAATTAATATGCAAGATTTTGTGTTTTTTTTTTTTTTTTTTTTAAGATTATTTATTTATTTACTTTTACCAATCACCCCCCCCCATTTTTGCTGGGCTTTTTTTTGTATCCATTTGCTGGGCAATTCTCTGTGTCTGTTTCCTATCCTCTCTTCTCATCCTTCTCCTCCTGTCTTCACCAGGATTCGATCCTGGGGACCTCCGATGTGGGAGAGAGGCATCCCACTGCCTGCGCCACCTTGGTTTATGGTTTTATGGTGCGTCTCGTCTTGGCTCTCCCATGTGTCACTCTCCTGTTACATCATCATCTTGCTGCATGGCTTGGCGGGGCCTGACGGCACACCCATGCATGGAGCCTGGCGGTGCACCCATTCGCAGGGGCCTGGTGGCCTACGTGCCTTCTATATTTTTCTTTATTTTTACCAGGAGGTCCCAGGGATTGAACCCAGGTCCCTCCATATGGGAGACGGATGCCCAACCATTTGAGCCACATCCGCCTCCCAATTTGTGTTTATTGAGTGAGTACCATATGCCATTATGATGCCAGCTTCGAATGTCACACAGGAGTTTGAAGGGGTATGAGGAAATGAAGTAGGGAAACGGGTACCCTCGCATACCGCTGGTGGTAGGACTGTAAAAGTGCAGCTTCTGTGTAGGGCTCTGTGGCAATATTTATCAGAATTAAAGATGCATGTACTCTTTGATTCAGCAATTCACCTTTTAAGTACTTATCCTCAGACATTTATGAAGTGAATTATGTGTAAAAATATTCATTATAGTATAGTTTGTAATAAACAGTAGCCTGGAAACAATTTAAAAGTTCATCAGTGGGACTGTTTAAGTAATAATGGATTAATTATCATTATGGCACATCCTTATAATGAAATATTGTTCAGCCAGGGTCCTGGGTTCGGTTTCTGGTGTCTCCTAAAAACAAACAACAAGCAAACAAATGTAAAAACCAACTCAAGAAGCCAATGTGGCTCAAAAAAAAGTAATGGGGCAGCTCTGTGTCCTATATAGAACCATTTGCAAAATATTTTAAACGGGGGAAAACAAAGTATGGGGCATTTTGATGATTATACTATTTTCTCTCTCTGTGTGTGTAATAGAGTTTCTTTACATAAAACAAAACGAGCATACCAGTGGTTGCCTTTGGGGCAGGTAACTGGGAGATTATACCTTTTATACCTTTTAAATGTTACATCATATATATGTCTTAAGTATTCAAAAAAGACATTGCCATGCCCTAAAGGGATTTACAGTCTAGTCAGGCCATTATAAGAAAAGCCAAATAAGACATATAAAGTATGGGGTAAATATTGGCTTTATGGGAAGATTGATTGATTTAAATGCTAAACCCTCTTGCATTTCATTTGACCTGGTTTGCCTGTAAGTTATCAGGGCCAGGCAGGTCTGAATATACTTAGCGTACAGAGTGGACGCCTAGTCTTTGTTTCCCAAATGCCTAGGGAGAGGACACCAAGGCTAAAGCAGTTTCCTGGGCTTGTCCTGTTTTGGCGTGACTGCCAGGGAGCCTACACCATGGTGTGTTGGGAAGAGCCTCCCAGGCTCAGAATCAGAAGTTCAGGGTGGAACTCCTTGCATTTGGTTCAGATTGCTAGATCTCTAAAACCTGAATGTGCTCATCTATAAATGAAGATAACACCTGGTCCACCTCCCTCCTGCTATTCTAGTGAGACTTGCGTGAGATACCGCCTGTGAACCCCGCTGTAAACCACGAAGTACTTTGCAAATGCCCGCTGTAAGAGAAGCTATTAGATGCCTATGTGGCTGGCAGGCTCCAGCAAGAGATGCTAATCTAAAAAAATTTAAGTGAGAGGAAGTGGATGTGGCTCAAGCAATTGGGCTCCTGTCTACCATATGGAGGGTCCCAGGTTCAGTTCCTGGGGCCTCCTGGTGAAAGTGAGCCAGCCTGCGCAGTGAGCTGACACAACAAAATGACAGACAGCGGAGAGACACTGAGACACACAACAAACCAGGGAGATAATGTGGCTCAAACGATTGAGTGCCTCTCTCCCACATGGGAAGGTTCCAGGATCAGTTCCCGGTGCCTCCTAAAGAGAAGACAAGTAGACACAGAAGAACGCGTGGCAAATGGACACAGAGGACACAGGATAGCAAGCACAAGCGGGCGGGGGGGGGGATAAAATCTTTAAAAAAAAGCATTCTAAAAAAAAAATTAAGTAAAACAAAAATGTATCTTTTTCCCCCTGCCAAATAATGAGGCTATAGTCATAAAATTAGAAAATTAGTAGTTTTGGGGTTCTTTTGACCTCTGACCTTGGTCCTTTCATCCTTTAGACCTCAGTTTCCCTATTGGAAAAATGAAAGGGGCTATCTGAGTGATCCCTAGAGTCCCTTCCTGTTGAAGCATTCCGTGACAGTGTGGTATTAGCAGTAATTCCCATCGTGGCTGAGATGAGTCATACTGCCCGAAAAGTCCAAATGCTAGGAGGAAGTCTGTCTCTTTGCATATGAGAATTTCTTTGTGATGGAGAATCTGAGGGGGAAATTTGGGGGAGGCAGAAAACATTGTCACCACCCAGAAGGGAGACCAAGATAAAGTGAGTGGAGATATATTCATATATATCTTTATATATATATATATATATATATATATATTTTTTATTTTTTTTTTTAAAGATTTTTTATTTATTTATTCATTTATCCCCCCCTTGCTGCTTGCGCTCGCTGGGCCAGCAAACCACGCCGTGCGGGCGGGCCCGCCCTCACCAGGAGGCCTCGGGGAACCGAACCCGGGGTCTCCCATATGGTAAACGGGTGCCCTACTGATTGAGCCACAGCCGCTTCCCTCTTTTTATATATTTATATGTATTTTCTTGTTTGTGTTCTCTCTGCCTCCATAGCCTCCTCTGCTTTCAGATACTCACTTGGATAAGACTTTTAGAAACGCAGTTTAGCCCGTGTTCATTCGGTGGATGGTCATACATGACTGTTGTATTTTATGTCAGAGGGCCCCTCCTCTGCGAGGTCTTTCTGTGCAGATGTGGTGATGCTTCCTCCATGCTGTTTGGCTCCTGTGTGCTGCTTACCACACTGACTCATTACTAAGACCAGACGCAGGCTCTTATTCATCTCTGCATCCCCCACACCTAGCTGCCTGGCACCCAAGAGGTGGTTGATAACAAATGTATTGGATGGGTGGTTGGATTAATGATCCACTTAGGACAGTAGCTACACTAATCTTTTTTATCTTAAACTCAATCACCACTGATAAAACTACCACCATTCCCATAAAAGAGTTTTAGTCATTACTTAGCTAATTAGTAGTTCGTATTTCATACTCCAACAAAAGCCTACACTAAATATATATATATATAAAAACAGACCCCATCAGAATGTATTTTAGCAGGAGCTGCAGTTAAAAAAAAAAAAAGAAAGAAAACTAAGCATTTTAGGCAGTTCTATATAATAATATATGTATTTAAAATTCATCAGCATCACCAATGTCCCCATTCCCCTCCCATGACCATAACCTTGGGTACACAAATCCTTGACTAGCCTAAAAAACAACATATTCCTAAGTTTGAGTGACTGTACAGATTTTTTTAAAAAAAGAATCGTAGGCAGTTAATTCTGTAAAGGACTTTAAATATTGAACTAAATACATTTTTGTTTTTACAAAAGGAGGCCCAAGGACCAGGGAGGATAAAGGATCACTCAGGAGTTTAGCAGCAGAAGAGACAGTGCAGAGCCTGGGGCATGGTGGGGGGCTCCCGTGTGCTGGAACACCTTCCTTACTCGGGGGTGTGGGGGGGTGCCCTTTTGGAAGAGGGCTCACGATGAGGCAGCAGGACTGTTTGACCTCAAGATGGCTATCTGAGTCACCTGAAGTTAGTCCACAGCCATTTAATTTAAGTGTGTTAAATTCACTGCTCCTGTAAGCTGTTGGTGAAATGGTGTGTGTGTTCCAGGAGGCTCAGAGTAGTGGAAGACTTATTCACAGGCAAGAAAGTTCTTTTCACGTGTAGAGGATAGCATCCAGCCTGTTCAGAAATGGAGAAGAGATTAGAAAAATATATTCTAAAGTTTGCTTGTCAAATCAAGCCATTCTTTCTTGGCAAAATAATCATAATTCTTGCATAAGCCCTTTGAGGCTTAGCAGCAGCATCCTGCTCAAATATACAAATAACCCCCAAAAAATGACTCTCTTGGAAACTAGGTTTGAAACCAGTCATGGAAAAGTCAGAGCTGTCTAGCTTCAGGTGGGGTCACCTGTTGGTAATTAGCTGTCCTTGGTGATTTTTTTTTTTTAAATGAAACTACATTATGTGCTTCTTGGTAAAATAAATAATCTAAGTTTCTGTTCTGTTCACTTTCCACTTTTGCCTTAGCTTTGCATCATGCTTTGCAGTTCATAGACAAGCATAATGAGTGAGAGTTCCAATAAACTGGCTGGATCATATTTCTTAGCTTGAATCTTTGCTGAGAAACTTGTTTGTGAACAGGAAGCAGCCCATGAAAATGTTTGTAATGTGCCTGATTGTGAGGAAACTGGACCACCTTCTAGTTGAAAGATGAAAGTGTAGAGGGATGGTTCCACAACCCAGGGAATAAATAGCAAATTTGTGATCTAAGGTTTTAACTTGTTGAATAATTTGTCTGTCCTTGGCATGTGTTTGAGAATTTTTATGCTACTAAACACTGCTAGTGGGGGGCGGATGTGGTTCAAATGGTTGGGCATCCGTCTGCCATATGGAGGGACCTGGGTTCGATCCCCAGGAACTCCAGTAAAATAATATATAGAAGATGCATGGGCTGCCAGGCTCTGTGTGCCGGTGAGCCGCCAGGCCCCGGGAGCCATGCAGCAAGATGATGACGTAACAGGAGAGAGACGCAGGGGAGAGACAAGACAAGATGCTTCGAAAGCTCTGAAAACCAGGAACCAAGCTGGCGCAGGTAGCAGAACACCTCTCTCCTACATCGGAGGTCTCCAGGATCGAATCCTGGTGAAGACTGGAGGAGGAGAATGAGAAGAGATGGCAGGAAACAGACACAGAATTGCCCAGCGAATGGACACAAAACAGCAAAATGGGGAAGGGGGGGTTTAAAATGGAGAAAGTAAATAAATCTTTAAAAAATAAAATTAAAAACACTGCTAGTTGCTGGAGATTCAAAAAATATTCCTTAGTAAGATTTCTCTAGAAGGAAAACTTGGATTTGTGGTAACTATTACTACCTATTAGGAGTCTCTGTTGATATATATATAACTAGTTGTTAGGCTACTTTTAAAAATGGAGCTATAGTTACAGTAAACCTGGCAACATTTAGACTTTGCCTAAATGGCTATAAGGCCCCATTCATCTCCAACATTTTGTGCTTCTATGTTTTTAATCACTTACTTCACACTTATTGTAGCAATATAATAAAGAGTTAGCAGATTGGTCCAATAGAACCAAATGCTTAAGTATGGGAAAACTGCAGAGTGACCTGTCATCTGCCTTCTCTGGAATTTCTCCCTGAGAAAATAATTGCCATTGTGTTGTATATTTTTTGTGATGTAGAAATGGGAGAGAAGCCATAGAGGAGTAAATAGGTATATAAATATTTATGAAATATAATAGCCATCAGTGAGACATATTTTAAAAACACACTTGCTTGATGTCATTTTGCTTATGTAGTAAGGATTGTGGGAGCGGATGTTGCTCAAGCATTTGAGCCCCTGCTTCCCACATGGGAGGTCCTGGGTTGGATTCCCCGTGCCTCCTTAAAAAAACAAACAAGCAAACAAAAGAAAAAACCAACTCAGGGGAGCTAATGTGGGCTCAGTGGTTGAGCCTTGGCTTCCCACATAGGAGGTCCCAGGTTCAATCCCTGGCCCCAGTACCAAAAAAAAAAAAAAAAAGAAAGAAAAGAAAAGTAAGGAGAAATAGCTCATTGTGAATTGTTGTTGTTTCATCAATTCTTCAAAATTCAAGTATGCCCTCAATTGGTTTTTTTTTAAAGATTTTATTTATTTATTCATTTATCCCCCCCTTGCTGCTTGTGCTCGCTGGGTCAGCTAACCACGCCGTGCGGGCGGGCCTGCCTTCACCAGGAGGCCCCGGGAACCGAACCCGGGGCCTCCCATATGGTAAACGGGAGCCCCACTGATTGAGCCACAGCCGCTTCCCTCTCAATTGGTTTTATATCATCTTAGAGTTCTTAATTTGATTTCTAATCATCCTAACAGTGGGATATGATTCATGTTCCATTCACTTTTGCTCAAAAATATTGGGACAGCTTCTATGGGGGAAAAAAGAGTAAATCAGATTTAACTTTTAGGCAAGTAGCAATCACCTGGGCATAATATAAAGAGTAAAACATATGAAAGAAAAACATTACCAATTGCAACTCAGACTCTAAATCCTAGGGAACGGTATTTGGATGACTGAGAGCTCCCAGGGGAATAAACTTTAAAATAAGATTTATTGATTTCTTAATAGAAATACCTGACTTTAAGAGGAATAACACTTTCTTAAATCCTTTTACTGCCAAATTTAGAAGTAAGGATCAGTTTTTTCTTAACAAAACTAGTTATCTGTGTTATTTATTTATTTATTTAAGCAATTCCCTTTTTAAAAAGAAACCTCCCACCACCTTCTCATCATTCTCAGGGCAAATTAGAGGCTGGAATGGTGAAGGGAAGGGATTTGGGAAGTGCAGGCTTCATTTTATACTAAAACATTTGAATGTATAAATGTATTTAGGACAGGGATCATGTTATCTTTTTCTTTTGGGTCATCTGAACATAATAAATGAAGGTTTCTTCAAAGAATTAAAATTGGCTTGCAAAAGACATTTAATTAAGGATATTGTGTTCAAGGCCTTTCTTCTTTGTTTATCCTGGTGCAAAGATGTTCGTTTTAAAGTGGTGTGAGTGAATAGCCCAACTTCAGACTTCCCATAAAATGTGTAACAGATTACCCAGATGGCAAAGGATAGTACATACATTTTAAACATGAATATTTTAAATTTGGGCCAGATGGTGATTTAATGCGAATTGTTGAACATTTATGGTTCTTATTAAATTGTCTTCTTTTGTCTAAGCCAAGCTAGCAACGTAATTTGGAACACGTTTGGAAATCACTAAAGGACAACAACAAAAAATTCAGACACTAAGGGGCAGGCAGCCTTTGTTCCATATGCCAAGTGGAGGTACAGAGCCTGCGTTTGCAATGCTGTTGGGAAGCCTTTCACTAGTCTTAAGGAAATACCTGTTGGAATGCTGTACAAACCATCTCTCTCTGCTTTCCTCTCTCTCCCCAAACCCTACTTTGACATTTTCCATTGCACACTTCTCCCTTAGGGGACTTGAGAGGGATGAGGCAGCTGCACCACCCCCTGCCTTGGACTCATGTGCAGAAGAGCAGTTTTAGTTCTTCCATAGGCACTTCCCTTCCCTGCTGCCCCATGTCATGTTCTTGTTTGATATGGGCTCCGCCCAGACTGTTATTTCTTCTTAGATGATGCACAAGCTTTGCAGAGAAATGGGTCATGTGTGGACTAAGTCATATGTCCAGTCACACTGCTCCCTCACAGGAAACGCTCCCTGCCTGTTAGGTTAGCACAGAACACAGTAACAGCCTGTGGGGCTCCCCAGCAGGGAGTCTTGGTTTTGAAAAACTGCTGCTGCTATCATTTTCAACATAAAGCTTTGAATATTTCATACATTAGATTTCTGCACATCAGATCTGAAATTTATGTGAAAATCTGAGTAATATCAAGTATCCCACATTAAGACCATGACAAGAAACCCATTGTTGCTGCATTCTAAATTTGGTGAGAGTGACTGTTAGGGAATATAAAGCATCTGCTTAAAACTCAGCTTTTTTTTTTTTTTCTTTTAGAGACCTCTCATAGCAAGAAAAAACAAGGGAGCGGATGTAGCTCAAGTGGTTGAGTGCCTGCTTCCCATATACAAGGTCCTGGATTCGATCCCTGGTACTGCCTAAAAACAAAACCAACGAGAAAACTAACTCTCATTAGGGAGCTGATGTAGCTCAGTGGTTGAATGGTTGAGCACCTGCTTCCCATATACAAGGTCCTGGGTTTATTCCCCAGTACCTCCTAAAAAATAGTAAAATAAAATAAGAAACATTACATACATGTGAACTTTTAAAATGCAGAGAAAAACTTATTTTAGTCCCATTGTGATCACTCCAATGCCGTGTATCCTGTATTATTTAATAGATGTTGTCACTTGAAACACCTTTTGTTAGCTTTCCTGGTGGGAACAGTAAGCTACAGCTGTAAGAGCAGTGCTGTCTCCAGCATCGTATCAGATCAGATCAGATAAAAAGAACTGGATGCTCAAGAGCTAATCCAAGATGATGCTTCATGTTGTATTTTTCCAGTTTCTTGCTGAAGATCTATCAAGGTGTCCTTTTCCATTCATGTTATGGGAAATTAAACAAAAAAACAAATTGAATTGGCTTGGAGCTGTACATAGAAGGGTAGTCATACATAGCAGGAATTGAGTGGCAGTTGAATGGTGTAAATGTCTATAAAAGTATAACAAAGAAAGAAAAAAAAAAGTATATGAAGATACCCACTGCAGTCACCACCACAGCACTAACAGTAACAAGAAAACCACCACCACCACCATTCACTAAAACTACATCTAATTTGCTGCTTATAAATGCATCTCATAAATAATTGAGAACGACCCTAAAATCCATATATATATATATATTTGTGAAACATAGCACACGTGACTAGTAATCAATTTCAAACCTGCTGTGAGGAGGAACCAGGCAGCTTCATTATTTTAAGGAAGCTTTCCATGATTTTGGAAAAAGTTAACTAGTTCATTCTTTCTGCCCATCTACTAGTCTCAGTGTTATCTCAGGCTCCCACTACTCATAGGTCCCAAACTTCATTTTTATCCATTGGCTTAGGGATTGGTCTCGCCTGTAGCAAGTGGAAGGGCTCATGGTTGTCCGCATGTGTAACAACACTTGCAGACTTCACATTTATAGAGAGATTCTTCCACACGGTGGTGGTATAATTACACTAAATTTATAGATAAACTATCTGAACTTATCAGACACCAAAAGAAAGAATTAATATCAACTCTTGGTATGATTGCCACCAATGATTTTTAAAGTAAATTCCATTAGAGAATTTCCTCCCATCCACGAGGGCTGGATTCTAGGGAATACTCTGGAATAGTCAGATTTGCGAGTTATTCCCATTGTATATTGCTTCAGTGTTCTTTCAGTTCTTGTGTGAAAGTCACAACTAGATAATGGTTTTTACCCTGGGATCTCTTTAACAAGGAAGAAGCCCCAGGCCCAGGACCCTCTGCAGGAAGTGAGGGAGGGCTTGTCCCTGAGTGCAGACACAAGTATTTGGGTTTCTATTGTTGATCTGAAGAGCACAACACACTTTGCATATCAGTTCTTGAGACAGCTGGGAATAGGTACTGCTTGTTTTATGTAGAGAAAAACTAGAGCTCAATTAAGATTGTGTGGCCATGGATTCCTTTTATTTTTATTGCTGACATTTAGGAGATGTGAATACATTGAGCACTTCCTTAATATCTTGGTCAGATGGCTCCAGTTTGGAGAAAAATCTTAGCTAGGATACTCTACTGTATCTAAATTCACTGAGAAGAAATGGCTCAACCTAATCAGAATTTGAATGTAGGTTTCTCTATACTTCGGATCTTTTTTTCTTTCGCAGGGTTCTCTTTGGGTAAAAACATCTATTAAAATGGAAACAAGTCACTTTTTAAATGGAAAGTATTCTCATGCTTTATATTAGTTGGGAAGCCTTGACAAGATAGCCTTGTGTGACTGAATGCCCTTATACCTGGCCTCTGACCAGATGCTGTTTTGTTACTCGTGACCAGGAAACTGATCCAGGCAGCATGTGTTTAATACAGTCTTCCAAAACTGGCTGCTCCTTTACATCACCAAGATGTCAAGGCAAAGTATGCCATTATGATGGATTTTATATCCTTCCCTGTCTAAGAACACCTGGCCTATAATCAGATTTTGCAGTTTTAGCATAGACTACTGGTTAAAAACCCTGAGCCTCCTAGTGAGGCTGCCTGGATGCGGATCCCTGTTCAGCCACTTTCAGATCATACCCCTTTCTTTCTAAATCTCTGTCCTTGTAAAGTAAAACAGAGGTCATATCTCATCTTTATTTGGTTGTTTTGAGGATTCGTTTGGATATGTAAAATACGTAGAACTGTGCCTGGCATATAGGAAGCCCTTAGTAGATGTTAGCTTTAAAACAACTTTTATGTGTCTTAGCCAGTTTCAAAGAGCTACAGGTGCTGTTTTAACTGTACCTTACTGTGTGCTTTACACTATGTATTATACCATTCAAAACTACAGTAATGATGAACCTCATGAATAGGGTCTCCAAGCTTTAAGCTTGCAGCACTTTCACGCAAGGGTAGAGGTGGCCTCTGCCATCTAGCTAGCTGTGCTGCTTCCAGGCTGGGTGGTCTGCTTCTGCCTTGTTGGGTAAAAATAGCTTAACTGCTCACTGAGGCAACAACCAATGTATTTTTTGTCCTTGGAAGGCTGTTAGTAGTAGCATTCTAGACATACTGAGAAGCCCAGTGCTGGCAGCCATCAAAAGTTTGACATCAGTGGCCAGAACTCCTATTCTCCCATGTTGACTTTTCCATTCTCAATTTCATTGCTTCTAATATAGGTGATTTGTTAAATGGAAACTCTTAAATCTCCTATTTAGACTTTTCTAAATACCAAAATTAAAATCAGAAAAACTGCTTTTGACACTTTTGATTAGGAAAAACTAACCAAAATGAGCTAGGCCTACTGTGGTCATACAGTTCATAATTCTCTTCCTACATCTTTTACTAAATCAAAATAATCATTCCCTCATTCTGAGCTTCACTTAATACGTTGAACCCTCTGGGATCATGTTCATTTGAAAAAACAAAACAAAAACAAAAACAAAAAAACGAGGGTCGTTCATGATTTCTCAAGAACAAACCTGGTTGGCACAATGTTTGGGGTAGAGTCCCTTCCCCAGTTATTTTGGTAGGCAACCACTTGCTTCATCCCTGTGTCGGAACGAGATTATCGTTAGCCAGGATTTCTCTTTACCCATTTGTTCGTGTCCAGGAGCTAAAACTCATATATCAAGAGGAAATTGTTTTAATGAGCCACAAAGACAAGAATAGCAAAAAAGAATGGTGATATTTCAGAACTGCTATATTGGCAATTTAACTGTAAACTGGGTATTTGCTGAGCAAGTTTAGAAAAACCATCCCATATATTCAGTCATGGTTCCTAAACCCCTTTTTTTCATAATAAACTAGTGGCTTGGAATGTTCATATTCCATTTAAGTGTGGGATTTCTTTTAATTAATGTGCCAACATTTGTTACTTTGCCCTTTAGTGATCTCTACCATCATCCAGTCATTGATAATCCAAGTTGTGAGTGATGAGAATGAGTGGCTGTAAGTTGTCTGTTGTGGTTTTTTTAGTGTTCTAGAATATTGGATCTGTGTTCCCATTCAGTTATTATTTATAACCCTCTCCCCCCAATCAACAATAGTGTAATGTCAATTAACTGTGTATAAGGCATCTGCCATTTAAAAATCATCTTAACCATGGTCTCGCTTTTTTATTTATTTATTTATTTATTTATTTTTTTTTGGTCTCCTAAACACAGGACATGGATTTGATTGACATACTTTGGAGGCAAGATATAGATCTTGGGGTAAGTCGTGAAGTATTCGACTTCAGTCAGCGACGGAAGGAATATGAACTGGAAAAACAGAAAAAGCTTGAAAAGGAAAAGCAAGAGCAACTCCAAAAGGAGCAAGAGAAAGCCTTTTTTGCTCAGCTGCAATTAGATGAAGAGACAGGTGAATTCCTTCCAATTCAGCCAGCCCAACACATCCAGTCAGAAACCAGCGGATCTGCCAACTACTCCCAGGTAGAGTACTCAGTTCTTGTATGGCCAGGGTTTAAGGAAAGAACATTAGCCTAGGAGTTAAAATATCTGGATTTGAGTTCCAGCTTTGCCTTTGTCTTCATGACCTATTCAAGTCACCTTCCTCAGACTCCTTATCAGCTCAACACCAGGCCTGTTTACTTCACAGAGTTATTGTGAGAATTAGGACATAAATTTTATCATAGTTTCACAAGCTACAGAAAGATCATGTAAGGATCGAGCAGCAGCAACAGCAGTAGTGGCATTAGTAGAATCTGTTAATATTACTTATAGCACTTACTGTGTGTCAGTAGCACACAGTAAGTATTCTAAGCACTTATTAAATCTAACAGGTGCTTAGAACAGTGCCTAATAAGTGGTTAACTGATTTAATCAATATGACAACTGTAAATTTGGTATTGTTATCCCAGTTTAATCTACAGATGAGCAGCTGAAACGCAAAATGGTTAAATAATAACTTTGCCCACATCAACTAGGGCAACCTAGTCTGGCTTTTGAGGTCTGTACTTTTTACTGCCCCAAAATGATTTCCGAAATAAGAGAAATATTTAAGTAACTGGATTGTAAGCATTTTAAGAGCACCCATCACCAGCCTTTAGTTTGACAATGGTACATTTAACACTTTATTCCTTTATGTCTTTCCCTTTTATCCAGGTTGCCCACATTCCCAAACCAGATGCTTTATATTTCGATGACTGCATGCAACTTTTGGCAGAGACATTCTCATTTGTAGATGGCAATGAGGTATAAAACATTTGGCTAACAATAAAATGCCACAACTAAATCAGTTATGTCCTATGTATGTCCCTTTTAATGCAGGGGTTCTTAACCTTTTTTTATTCCATGGACACCTTTGCTAGTCAGATGAAATGAATACGACTGTAATTTATTTATTGCATACATTCATAAGTGAAGGAAATGCTAGATTTCCGTTAGAGGTCAGAGAAAATAAAGATAAGTTCAATTGAAGCTCACAGACCCCCTGAAATCTTTCCACGGACCCCTGGTTAAGAACCCCTGCATTAATGTGTCTCCATTTAAAATAAATGAGAAAAAACTTAATTTTAGGAGGAAGTTTTGTCAAGGAATCCTTAGCCTAAAGATGTAGAGACAGTGGCCACTGGAGGCTCTGAAGGGGAGGGAAAGGTAAAAACAAGTGTAATATGGGACATTTTTGGGACTTGGAAATTGTCCTGAATGACATTACAATGACAGATACAGGCCATTATATATCTCACAATAACTTGCCAAATTGTGCAGGAGAGTGTAAACTACAATGTAAACTATAATCCACACTTAGTGGCAATGCTGCAAAATGTGTTCAACTGTAACAAATGTACCACACTAATGAAGGATGATGTTAATGTGGGAGGGCTACGGAGTGGGGCATATGGGAATCCCCTATATTTTTTATGTAACTTTTATGTAATCTAAGTATCTTTTTAAAAAATTAATTTTTAAATATATTAAAAAAATAAAGCCTGGCAATTTGGCAATTGACTCCCCCCCCCCCCCGCCAAAAAAAAAGACCCACACACAATACAAATCCCAAAATGTTTACTATACTGCATAAGCAGAAAAACAGATTAATATAACCACAGAAACAAATTTGCTATAGTACCTAAAAATAAATTTTGGTGAGTAAAGAGCAAGCGGGGTAATACACCAGTGTTTGTTCAAGCAACAATTTTAATAAAACTGTGTTTGAAGCATTGTACTAGATATTATATAGATACAAGTTAAAGCCTAAAGATTGCTCTTACCCATTTTGAAGTTTACCTTCAAATGTACAGGATAAGACAATTAAACAAGTAAAGTACATTTCCAGTCAGTTGAATAGGAAAAAAGAATGGTTCCATTATATAGAAATAAAGGAGAGGTCATAAGTGGGTAATAAATAAATACAGAATATGAGCCGAGTCCAGTTTAAAGTGTTGTGATGATGCCTTAGAGCTCACTTATCCACTGTTGGTAGCAGATTTGTGTAGATAAATGCCTTCTTTGTCAATTTTAGGTTTCTTCAGCATCGTTTCAAACACTTGTTCCTGATATATCCAGCCACATTGAGAGCCCAGTCTTCACTGCTCCTAATCAGGCTCAGACACCTGAAACTCCTGTCCTTCAGCCAGCCATTGCTGATTTAGACAATATGTCGCAAGACATTGAGCAAGTTTGGGAAGAACTATTATCCATTCCAGAATTACAGGTAACTTAAGATCTAATATAATACTCAAGACTCTTTTATATTCAGAGGATTTTTAAATTAGTCATTCCAATTATTTTTTTATTTATATGCCACCTACTTATAGAAAGGATTGGAGGGTACTTTTAAATTAGTCATGAGAGTTGCCCATGCTCATTTAATGTGCACTTTTGTTAGTTTAATGGGCTGGGTACCTTGAAGATAGATCAAGTTTTAAACTTGAAATCTGACCTAGACACTCTGAAAACAATACATATGCTTGCTTAGATAGAAGAATCTGTTGGCAATGGGAATTACCTCTGAATTATAGAGAACACCTTGGAGGGAGTGGGGTTATGGGGAGGAGAGTGTTTACTTAATGTTATCCTCAGATATGAATTATCAGCTATTATTGATTTAAAATGAGTTAACTTTCATTTATATAGCATAATCTTCTTTTCCATGCAGTGTCTTAATATTCAAAATGATAAGCTGGTTGAGACTAGCATGGTTCCAAGTCCAGAAGCCAAACTGACAGAAATTGACAACTACTTCTACTCATCAATCCCCTCACTGGAAAAAGAAGTAGGTAACTGCAGTCCACATTTTCTCGATGTTTTTGAGGATTCCTTTGGCAGCATCCTCTCAACAGAAAACCCCAGCCAGCTGACAGTGAACTCATTAGATTCAGATGCCACAATAAACACAGGTTTTGGTGATGCATTTTATTCTGCTTTCATAGCAGAGCCCAGTAGCAACAACAGCATGCCCTCCTCTGCTACTTTAAGCCAGTCCCTCTCTGAACTTCTAAATGGGTCCATTGATGTTTCTGATCTATCACTTTGTAAAGCTTTCAACCAAAACCTCCCTGAAAGCACAGCAGAATTCAATGATTCTGACTCTGGCATCTCATTGAACACAAGTCCCAGCATGGCATCACCAGAACACTCAGTGGCATCATCCACCTATGGAGACACACCACTTGGCCTCAGTGATTCTGAAATGGAAGAAATAGATAGTGCCCCTGGAAGTGTCAAACAGAATGGTCCTAAAACACAACCAGTACAGTCTTCTGGGGACTTAGTCCAACCTCTGTCACCATCTCAGAGACGCAGTGCTCCAGTGCATGATGTCCAGTGTGAAAACACACCAAAGAAAGAACTGCCTGTAAGTTCTGGTCATCGAAAAACCCCATTCACAAAAGACAGACATTCAAGCCGCTTAGAGGCTCATCTGACAAGAGATGAGCTAAGGGCAAAAGCTCTCCATATCCCTTTCCCTGTAGAAAAAATCATTAACCTCCCTGTTGATGACTTCAATGAAATGATGTCCAAGGAGCAATTCAATGAAGCTCAACTTGCATTAATTCGAGATATACGCAGGAGGGGTAAGAATAAGGTGGCTGCTCAGAATTGCAGAAAAAGAAAACTGGAAAATATAGTAGAACTGGAGCAAGATTTGGATCATTTAAAAGACGAAAAAGAAAAACTGCTCAAAGAAAAAGGAGAAAATGACAAAAGGTTCCATCTACTGAAAAAACAACTTAGCACCTTATATCTCGAGGTCTTTAGCATGCTACGTGATGAAGACGGAAAACCTTATTCTCCTAGTGAATACTCCCTGCAGCAAACAAGAGATGGCAATGTATTCCTTGTTCCCAAAAGTAAGAAGCCAGATGTTAAGAAAAACTAGATTTGGGAGGATCTGATCTTTTCTGGGCTAGTGTTTTTTGTACTGTTATACTAAAAGCTCCTACTGTGATGTGAAATGCAGAAATATCATACTTTATAATTCTATGCAAAATGATAGCCAAAATTAGTATAGAAAACATTAAAAAGCATTAAAATAAAAGTTGTCAGTATGCTGAATCAGTAGTTTCATTTTGACTGCAAACTCAATATCTTAGAACACCATTTGGTCTAGTTTCTGTATTAAGTGTAAATACTACAAAAACTTATTTATACTGTTCTTATCTCATTTGTTACATCCATAAATTTGTTTGATACATCTGGCTAAAAACAAATTGTTGTAAAACTAACCACTATGTACTTTTTTATAAATACTGTATGAACAAAAAGTGGCATTTTTTATATTAAATGGTTTAGCTCTGACAAAATTTGGTTTAAAAAGCTGGTACTAATAAAGGAATAATGACTTATTTCTTCACAATTTGATTTTATTCACACAGTAATTTCTTGTAAGACAGTAAACAATACATTCAGCACATTGATGTTTTGCATTTTCATGTTTTCTTTGAAAATACAGAAATATATTAAACTTTTGGTGCCAGAGATAGAAAATATATCAAGGTATTTTATCATTTCAACAGCAGGTCCATCTAAACCAAGGAAAACATACTTCAAAAAACGTATGCCTGGGAAACAGATGTGGATCAAGCAGTTGAGCGCCTGCTTCCCACATGGGAGTCCCAGTGCCTCCTGAAAACAAAAACAAGGAAACAAATGAAAAAACCAACTCAGGGGAGCTAATGTGGCTCAGTGGTTGAGTGCCAGCTTCCCACATACAAGGTCCAGGGTTCAATACCCGGCCCCATTACCTCAAAAGAGAAGGAAAAAGTATGCCTACTATTTGTTAGCCACTGCTCAGTGTGGACAAATCAGAAAACCCTGCCTTCCTAGAACTTTCGTTCTAATAGGGGTAGGCAGAGAGCATATTCTAGTATGTTAGAAGGGAAAGGACTGGGAAAATAATGACAAAGAAGTATTACATTTTAGAATAGTTGTAAATAGGAACAGTCTCATTGAGATGGCAATATTTGAAGGTGTGGGAGAGCAAACCATTCCCTTAGCAAAAAAGCATTGCAGACAGCACTTCAAGTCCAAAGACTTTGAGGACAGTTTGAAAAAGAACAAGGACAAAATAGCTAGAGAGATGAAAATAATACTAAGTGGCATGGCAAAGAGCCCTCAAGCCTTCATAAGGATGTTGGCTTTTACCGATTGAAATGGGTAGCTACTGGAGCTAAGCAGTTTATATCTCACTGGTTTTAAAAAGTTCCCTCTGGCTTGTGTGTTGAAAAAGGCTAGAGGATAAGGGTGGGAGCAGGGAGACCATTTTGAAGTGATGTGATGGTGACTTGGTGATATCAAGGGAGGTAGTAAAAAGGCTTTCCTGAGAAAATGGATATATTGGGGGGGGAGGAGGGGGTCCAAGTCAACGACCTGAGCAGCTATAAGAATTGAGTTGCTAACAGGAATACTGTGAAGAGAGATCTAGGTGGAAGATCAGTTGACTTTTGGACTCTTGAGGTTTGAGATCTATTGGGTACAATGAAGCTGCAAAAACAAAGCAAACCAAAATCACATTGAAAAAATTGTTAAAAAAAAAAAAATCTGCATGTGTATGCAATAGCCATTTAGAGCACCAATTCAGTTTTTTCTTCCCACTTAATCAACCTAGTTCATAGGCCTGAAAGTTTTTTTTTTTTAAAGTGGGAAATGATGGGAGATTCATCTGGGGGTTAAGTGTATGTTTGGAATAAACACTGTACAAATTACTCAAGAGTCCCATCAATCCATTAGGAGTAATGTGTAGTGGTTAGGACAAGCCCTGGAGCCAGACTGCCTGGGTTGGTTGTTACCATTTTCCTAGAATGATCTCCAGCAAATCAACTTTTTAAGCACTCTTAGGTTTTGTTTCCTCAACTGTATAACGGAACTGTTAACTAGCTACGTCACAAAAAGCAGTGTCTAGCTCACTATTAATAAGCATTCTACAGCGGTTACTGTCAGTTCTCTTTAGCTTCATTTAGGATGCTTTTTGGTTTCAAATGATGGGAACCAAAATCAAGTTAGCCTAGATGACTGGAAAGCCCAGGGATGGAAGTAACTTCAAGCACTACTGGTTCCAGAGATGCCTGAGCCTTTTGTTGTTGGCCTCACTCACAGTCAAATTTCCTCTGGTGGTGGGGGAGGAATGGATCTTTGCAGAACAAGCACTTTACCAACCTCAGAACATAAAAATCCTAGATCATGAATTTGAAAAATGCCCACCCTTAGATAAAAATCATGGGTTGGGGTGAAGGTGGCAAAAATCTGTTAGCCACATCTGAAGCACCTGCAATTGACTGGTATTTACTGGAAGAAGAGCACTCTGGATAATCCAGAAAAGACTCCTACAAACCTGCCAGCTGAAACCTTCATTCTTGTTCATTCTACACAACTCAAGCTTTCAAAATATTTTGCCCAACTCATACAAGATAACTGAACATAGAACATAATAAAAATTATATTTTACCCTCTATTATTAAGGGTGGTATTATATACATTCCACCCAGGGGGGGGGGAAAAGTTTTAACGGGTTCTTAAACTGGGTAGAATTTAGCAATCCTGAGAATTTTGATGGGGAGTTATCTTTGTTCTTCCTAACATTTAACTGAAATTTAGCATTTCCTTCATTATATATATATAACCAGTAGTAATCCTAACTGTGACTATTAAGAACTTAAAAATCACAATCTTAGTATCAAATTAGTTAGAAGTATCTCAAAATATCATTTATGCAATTCAAATCTATTAGTTAAAACCACCACTAAACTTTTAAAATCACAATTCAGTATTTTGACAACTATTTTCAACATACACTTCTTCAGTAATCATACACATTTTATGCACCTAAAAAGGGGCCCCATGGCATCAAATTGCCAAAGGAGCCAGCATTAAAAAACAAAGCAAAGTAACTTACTTAAGGTCACAAAACTAAGTTTCTTACTGGCAGACAAAGGCTAATATAAGACTCAGAGTCTGGGAAAAACTTAATTGCATTTTCCCTCAGTACCTATTAAATGAGGCCAGTTTGAAACTAAACACAAAACCTGTAAGAACTTTTTAACAGTCTACCTACTTTTAAAAATAAAAACTGCCTTAATGCAACCTCTAATTACAGCTACTTAACATTTAATAGAATCTCACCTTCATCTGAGTATTACAAGCCCCTTTATTAAAATAGTTGTATACAGCCATGGATGCTTGTAGTAAAAAAACAATTAAGACTTATGAGTTTTTTAAAGATACTTTAAATCTGCCAACACCCTTGTAGAATGTTCTTTATCCACATTTGGTATCATTAAACCGGAAGCAGATTAGTGTGGGTAAGCTCACACCCCTGGCTATCTTTCAGAACTGCCCATTTCAATGCACCCATTACCTGGGTAAGGTCTTTGAAAGTGACATCTTTTTCCTATTACCTTGACCCCACCAAACCTTGGCATTTTTTGTTCAATTTACAGTTAAAAATCCTATTTTTGCAAAGACACATCTTCACAAAGTTTAATAAAGTTACATCTTTGATGGGAAGGAATGTGCAAGATTTGAATTTATCTTGTTGCCTGAATCTTTTGTAGTGTATAACAATGTCACTTCCATTCTGAGGTGTGATGAAGGCTGCTCTTGTACTAATGGCAGGTGTTTCAGGACTCATTAAACTGGAGTTATAAGGCATACAATCTAAGTTGACTTAACCACACAGAACATGAAATCAGCATTCAAACAAGTTTTCGCTGCAATCCTGCAACTACTAAAAATCCTCGCGATTTCAACCTTTCACCCATTCACTTATGTTTTTCCCCAAAAGATCAACACTGAAGTATCCCATACATTCTCTCCCCTTCAAGACTCAAAAGTCCTTTTATGCTGCATGTGGGTCAAAAACTTTCAACTTAAGATGGTACCAGTATTTTTCTCCCATGCCTTTCCCCCCTTTTCAGTGACTAGAACCTACATGCTCAAGAAGGGTAACAAAGGCTCATTCCAAGTGTCTTGTTACTTCATTACTTCAAGTACTATTTACCTATAGCATTTAAGTCACATGAACATTGTGAAGCGATGAAACAACACACACGTTTCTAAAAATATTTTAATGAAAAAGTTCTTTCTGTAAACATTTCATTATTCTACAAATGAAACATTTAAATCTGTTACAGACCACCTCTTAAAGTCTTAAAAATCAGAATAAAACATTAAAGTTTTAAAAGTAATTTAGATAAGCTACAGTCCTTTTATTTATTCCTCCAAATTAGCATGCTTATTCACTACTTTGTGGTATTACTGAAACTCCAGCTACTGTCGTTAAAAATGTCTCAAATTGCAACGTTTTTTTACCCCAACTCTTAAAATGAAGTTTGTGAATTTAGTTCCTTATAGAGATGTTCTCCTTTAGGACATGAGTGTAAACTGAGTTTAAGAAATGTACTATTGGAAACAGTAACCTACAACTTGGCTTGACTGACACTGGTTAAAGTTTGCCTTGAACCTTCTCTCCTTTTATAAGGCCCTTAACTTTGTTCAATGACCACCAAATACAGAATTAAGACATTGTATTTTTCATAAATGACAGAGGAACATGCATTTAAATAAAATTCCTTTATTTCATATAGAAATGAGATGAACTGGAAAAGGAGAACACCATAAAAAAAGAAAAAGTTTCCTATCATAGGAAATTTGCTTCACAAAAACCATGGTGAATAACAAGGCTATTTACCTTATTCAGCATTTCTTCCTATGGTAATGTGTAGAAATTCAGTCCTGAGATTCAGGAACAGAACCAACCAGTCATTTTCTGAGTATTAATAAATTCACTGGCAAACTGACTACTCTCTTATGCAGTAACTTGATTTTATAATTTAGAACCTAGTTTATATTTTTTAGTATCTATGCCCAAATATTTTTTCTCAGCTTTAACATTACATCTAAAATTTTAACATGCCTTTTTGGGGCAGCAAAAATAGCCCTTATGAACAATCAGCAACTGATTTAAATAGTAATTGTATACCATTTTAATTATCCCTTTAGGAAAAACTACTTTTAAAAAATGAGCCAAAGTGTAGACTGTCACTGCTTCCAGTTAAAAGGTTTAAAAAAAAAAAAAAAAGTACAAAGAACCTGTATCAGCCCAAATCATAGTATCCTGAATTTACACACAAGATAATTTATATGAGGCCACTCGACTAACAACCATTTTCTCTTCTCTATATGAACCGGTAACTTTGAAAGTTCATCCCAAGGTCTTTTTCTAATGGGGATTGGCAGCGTAAATGCTTCTGCTACAAGTCACTCTTCTTACAAACTTTTTTCACCAAGTTTGGGATTACTCTTTCCCTTACCAGAAATTGACTCTACCTTCTTTAAAGACACTAACAATGAATTGGTACATATGAAGAGCCACCTCTAACTCTAAAGATGTTCATGGGCATTGCAGGGCGATTTTAACCGTCTAATGTTTAAAGTATTATATGTGGTTTCAAGAAAGAGGGATGAATAGTTTTAAAATATGTAATAAATTAAATTTGTAGGGAAACAAATGGTGTCATCAGGTTTTACTGTGAGCTACAAACCTTACCCCAGCCAGAAACCTTCGTATTTAAGATGGTAGGAAAGACATTCCTCATTTAGGCAAGTAGGGTTCTCATTCAACCTGCAAATCAAAAAGATTACTCTTACCTTGCTTTACAAAAAATTACTCTTTAATTAGTGAAAAAATTCAAATTCAAGCCTTACCTAATGCTTATTGCCCTTCCTTTCAGGTCTAAATGCTAGACCTAGTGACTGTGGCAACTATCTCATTGATGTTCCAAAAGGCGAAGAACTCCTGCTAGACTTTCTTCGATATTTCAGTTGTAATAAGCAGATTTAACTAGCCTTTGGAAAGGTGCTCACTATCACCATAGAATCTTATGCCTTCACTTCTCTGTAGTTGAAGCTCTTGCTGCTGCCTTGTCATTCTTTATTTATGCTGACTTGTCCACACTCAAAAGGCTGCTGAAGTCCTGTCTTAGGGAGTTTCCTTTGATGCACAGTGCTTAAAAAGCACATCTTAGGTCCTTTAAAGCTGGTTAAATCGCTCTCCTCATGGCTTACTTTTCCACACTGTTCACAAGAACTAAGCTAATAATACAACTTATAAACAGGTCACATACACAAACTTCACCTGCTTATAGGTTGCAAACATCAACTTAACTGAAAATATTTTCACTATTAAACTAATTCCAGAACACAGAAAGTTTGTTAACAGTACAATTAACCTCATATACCATTAAAGGATACTGTCAAGGTTGTGTCAAACAATTTCACAAACATAAAAACAGGAAATATTAAATCTTTCCCCCTTTCAACCTTTATTAGATGAATAAAAGAACTTGAGACAATTTAGCTCAATTTTAATAAAATGCTTCCCAAGCATTCCTTTGACCAAGTACCCAGGTTTAAGTTATGAACATTGACAGTGTCCATTTATATAACCACACTTTTAGTTGTTAAGGACTTAACCATTTTCTAATATTAGCCTATTTTCTATGCTGCTTATTCACATATGCCCATTAACAAATGGAATGTTGTCTGTTACATTTATTGATTTTGTGAGTGTTTTCTGGAAAACTGCAGTATCTGTGTGAAACCGATTTCCATGCTGGCATTGCATGCATCCAAATATTAATGCACAGAGGCACAGAATTAGAGCAACAAGATAGAGCATATTCAAACACTAGCACGCCCCATTCCCCTTTTTATTGCTTGTTTTGCTTAGTACTTCTTAAAACAAAAAGAATCTTCAAATTCAATATTCAACTACCAAAGGAAAAAAATAACAGGGCACATACTTAGGGCTCAAATCAAATTATAAGCACTAGCTGGCGCAAAACAGTTAACATTGGTTTTCATATATGATTTTGTCATCTAAAAGTCTTCTCAACCAGGGTCTCGCAAACAAATTTGATAACCCATACCAACATGATTTAGGTTGAAACATACACATGGAATAATAGTGTGTTCCTTGGTGACTTAAAGTGAGATAGAAAGAATTCAAGACTACCCAAAATTCAATTCAGACGTTTGGGAAGTGAGAAGCTTGTACTAAGCAATTGTGCTACATTTCTGCTGCAGTAAGTTATTTTGGATGGTGATACCTAAACTATCCTTGGTTTAGTCCAGTAAAAAGCATAGGTTGCCAACAGGAAAGCATGCCAACCAGGGAACAACAGTTCAACAATGCATGATTTTTATTCTCTTACTCTGAGAGTTTATATGGATTTTAAAAACAAACCAAGGAAAATAAATGAAGATTTATGGGCCTCTTGTGCTTTAGAAATGAAAACAAAGGTAACCACTACTTTGCTTGAATACAGCAGACTTAGTGGTCCTATACTTTTTAAGCTTTTAAGAATGGCTTTTAATGTAGTAAGAAAAAAATTCACTACCTCATTCTAGAATTTAAAGTAGAGGGCAGTAGGCCTTCTTTAAACCCAAATAATATGGCAGCAGTTCAAGTGTGACCAAAGTGTAGAAAGGAGATTTTCGAAATACAGCTGGGGCTTTTAGCAAAGCTAAACACACTAAAATGATAAGATGTTTACATTTTTTTTTTTTTTTTTTGAAGAAAATGCACAAAAACCAAATAGGAATTTTGAGAGTTTTTCATTTGAAAGTAAATCTTAATGCTATTAAATTCACAAATATGCTAATTTAAATACCCAATCCTAGTTGTTATCTAAAACACACATTTGCAAACATACAAATATCTATTCTCTCCACATGTCAGTGTCCATTCATATCATGGTTTGGAAATAGGGAGAATAGATTCCCCTTAAATTGCAAGTCAGCAGGTGTTTCTTTACAGTTAACTTTAGCAAAATTCATACAAAATAGTAATTAACAATGATCTTCTTTTCTTGTTAACTCACAAGGAAACACCTTCAAAACTGCATTTTGTTAAGTTTCTGTACTAAAATGTAGAAAAACTGAACTACACAAATATTGAAAAGTTAAAAATTCCTTAATTTTTTATTCCTGGTACCACTACCACAATTTACAGGGCAATATACCTGATGTAATGAAAAGAAAAAGAAAAAGACAAAGCTACAACAGATAAAAGACCTCAGGAATGTACATCTAATTGACACTACATTGCATTAATCAATAGCTGCACTTTTTGCAAACTGTGGCTATGACAGTCCTGAACAAGAAGGGTTTCCTGTTTAAGCTGCAGTAACTTTTCTGACTATGGATCATCGTTCCTCCTGTGGCAGATTTTTACAGTTCCTCTAATGCATTTGGGACGACTGTCTCAAAGTAACCTGCAGCTTTCCTGACAACTCCTCGCTCTCTCTCCTGCTAAGAACTGTAGCCTGTTGAATAATACAGGATAAAAAAATTATTACACTCAGTGAACAATTCCACATATTCTTTATCATCATAACAAATATTTAAAGATACCTACCATTTTCTGTTGAGTTTTTTAGAACCTTCTGCTACCATATCCACCACTTCCACCACCAGATCCATAACCACCTGGAAATACAGAGTTTTTAATCAAATATACATGTAAATTATAAATTAAAAAGGTTTTGAAGAATTTTGATGAAAAAATTATTTACCACCATAGGGACTGCCCGAGCTTCTTCCACCAAAACTGCCCCCTTTCATGGGTCCATAATTTGATTGCTGTTGTCCACTATAATTTCCAAAATCATTATAGCTCCCACCACCACCATAGTTACCTGAAATTACAAAGATTTTGTGGTTAATCTACACAACTCTTTTTCCATATTATATATGTAAATATTTTCCTAGCAATTATGGTAGCACACTCTACACACTTAGATGCAATCTTCTGAAAAGAGTATTTTACAGTTACCAAACCCCCACAACTCCCTCCCCTCAGACCCACCTGCCACACAAGCCTACTTACTAGCAGGCTCTACAGCATAAATAGGAGAAAGGGTGTGTGTGTGGGGAGAGTAGTGGCCAAAATAGAATGTCTTTAGGAAACCCGAGCTGTCAAGACATTAGAGGAACATCAATGTCTTAAATACATCCTAGCACGTTCTCTCCTTTCTACCACTGAATAGTCCATGCTAACAAAATTGTCAATGTCTGATTTCAGTTTAATTCTGATGCAGTGCAACTTAAGTCAATGACAGGGAAGATGATATTGCAACTCAAGAGACCTTAAAGCCTTTTAAAATTTGACCAGAAAACCTTTTTAAATGTGATCCATGGGAAGCGGATGTGGCTTAAGAGGTTCGGCGTCCGTCTACCATATGGAGGGACCAGGGCTCAATTCCCAGGACCTCCCGGTAAAAAAAAAAAAAAAAAAGTGATCCAATAAAACTCACTGCCTTCATAAAGCTTTTTATCTCTGGTACTATGGAGTAATGACCTAGATTTGCTTATACTCTACAACATACAGCCTTAACATCCAAAGTACTTTTAACACTGTTGCCTAAACCTCAGATGACACCCTACTCGTTATGTCTTAATATTTTATAGTTCCCACTTGTCCAGTTTAAAAGTACCTCAAGTGAAGTAAAATTCTGGAAATACCTTGATAAAATATAATTTTACATATATTTACAATGTTTAAAATAAATTTCCAAAAATAAAAATAAAAATGGGATATACAGTTTACTAATTTACTGAACAGCCAGCAAAGAATTAAGTCTAATTACCCACCACTTAAGTACTCTGCCTAAAATCTTAGAACATGAAATCTGACCAAATGTTAACTTTTAACATTGTCTTCAAACATCTGTAATAGAATTACAAACAACACTTAATATTTAACATTAAAACCAAATGTGTGAATAGCTTACCACCGCCAAAATTTCCTCCTTCATTGTAGCCATCATATCCTCCACCACCACCACCATATCCACCACCTTGGTTTCCATATCCTGGTCCTCCACCACCATAGCCCCCTCTACTACTATAACCAGGACCACCGCCATAGTTGCCACCTAAAAAAGTGAGTCACACAAAAACATCATAAATGTACAGAGCATCAAGCTATGAGTTCTAGTTTTAATTTACTAGTTAAGCCATTGGCAAACAAGCCATTGAATTGATTTAACACTTTAAAAGCTTGGTAATAATTGGTTAATAAAACAGTAATACTCTGGATTAATAAGAATTAAGATGAATGGTTCAATATCATTTGATACTAAAATTAAATGCCAAAGTTTTCATTTTTAAAAACAGAACAAAGAAAAATAGTCTTCTCCAGGACAAGCAATTCCAGCTCAACTGCTAATACACTAAATCTTATTAGCCAAGAACTAGCTAATAACATCTCCCAAGAAAATACTCTTTAATGGTACTAGTTTAGAGGCACAATATCAAGCTTGGCAAATTTTGACTGAAATCAGAAAAATATAAATATCTAGATTAAAAAAATCAAAATGTCAGACAGCAATTAAATAAAATACACCCTAATGCAAACAATGGACTGCAGTCAATATTACAATTATGATGCTCTTTCACCATTGGATCAAAGGTACCACACTAATGCCAAGTGTTGTCAACGAGAGGAGTTAGTGTATGGGAATGATGTTTATTTTTTACATGATTTTTCTGTGTATCTACAACTTCTCTAAAAAATTTTTTTTCAAAAACCACTTACCATCACCTCCAAATCCATTATATCCACCATCACCTCCTCCGTAACTACCTCTGCTGCCACCACCTCCACCACCATAGCCTCCTGACAAAAAAACAGGATAAAATCATATATTCAATTTATCAACAAATTTTAGGGAAGCATGTATTACAATTAGATAACCACCTTACCTCTTCCACCAAAGTTTCCACCACGGCCAAAGTTCCCTCCACCTCCTCCAAAGTTCCCTCCACGGCCCATAAAGTTGCCAGATCCACCTCCACGACCTTTAACAGTCAAGGAAAATATTTAAGGACCTTACAGACACCAGTGACACCTACTGTTTGTTTATGTATAATCCCACTCACCTCTCTGTGATCCAGCAGACTGCATCTCTTGTTTTGAAAGGGCCTTTTTCACTTCACAATTATGCCCATTAATAGTGTGGTATTTCTGAACTGAAAAGAAAAAAAAAAAAGTTAACCAAACAAAATTAAATTTGAAAAATCACAAATCAGTGGAGTAGAGATATATCAAGAAGGTAGTGGGAAGCGGCTGTGGCTCAATCAGTAGGGCTCCCGTTTACCATATGGGAGGCCCCGGGTTCGGTTCCTGGGGCCTCCTGGTGAAGGCAAGCACGCCCGCACGGCGTGGTTAGCTGACCCAGTGAGCACAAGCAGCAAGGGGGGGATAAATGAATAAATAAATAAAATCTTTAAAAATAAAAAAGAAGGTAGTAAATGTGTCAGTGTTCTGGGATTTAGTTCATGTTTATGTTGACCGAGATGGGGTGACACAAGTGTAGTTGCTTTACACGCACAAAATTAGAAGCAATTTAACAAAGCTTGTACAAAAGAGAAATCATTTCTTCTTCATTCCAGTGCCAATAAATTGCTACTTACCAACAATTTTATCAACTGTATCATGATCATCAAAAGTCACAAATGCAAATCCTCTCTTTTTTCCACTCTGCCTGTCTTCCATAACTTCTATGGTTTCAATCTTGCCATACTTTTCAAAGTAGTCTCTCAAATTATATTCTTCTGTATCTTCTTTAATACCACCAACAAAAATTTTCTTCACTGTTAGATGGGCACCAGGCTTTACAGAATCCTACAAACACACAAACAAAAAATACATTAAATCAAAAAACAAATTTTCACAACAATTTCATGCATTACACAGCATATTATTAAAATACCTCTCTAGAAACAGCTCTCTTTGGTTCCACTACACGCCCATCAACCTTGTGTGGTCGAGCACACATTGCTGCATCCACCTCTTCAACACAAGAGTAAGTCACAAAACCAAAGCCTCTGGAACGTTTTGTCTGGGGGTCTCTCATCACCTACAATATAAAAACATTAGAGCATTGAAACACACTATCACAGGTCACTCCTCACCTGTTCTAAGAAACTTTTGGTTCCTTTAGGAACTTACCACACAATCTGTGAGTGTGCCCCATTTCTCAAAATGTTCTCTTAAACTATCATCCGTAGTTTCAAAGCTCAAACCACCAATAAACAGTTTTCTCAACTGCTCTGGTTCCTTTGGATCATGGCCCTGAGGAAAAGAACCATACATTTCAGCAAGCCCTGTTACTTCCTATAGGCAGTGAGGTGCTTGCTAAGAATGACACACAACTCTTTAATCTACAACATATAATGAACTCAATATTAAATTCCTGTAAAACTTGGACTAGGATTACTTTAAAGGATCTAATTGGTACTAAGCAAACCTAGAACCAGAATTCTTCAATTAAGTTGAAGTCCAAGAGAATTCCAAAAATCAAAAATCTCTTAAATTTAAGCCTCAGCTTAAATTTGTTGTGTCTGAGGATAGTTTTTTGAAGGTGCTACTAAGAAACTCATGTGTTTGCAAAAGTTGTGTTCCATCCATGCCATTCTTTTCAGGTCCTCCTAAGTCTACACCCAAATAGGCATTTAATTTTAAACTACAAATCTAAGAAATTAAGTCTTGAGTGACAAATTCAGAGAAATTCACCAGTTTCAAACAAATCAAGAGTTCTAAAACAGGTATTCAGTAAAAGGCCAAAAACTAGCATTTCCCCAAAAATCTGAACGAAATCCCACCATTTGATAGGTTTCTATACCAAATTATATATTATGGGTTATACACTACAAAAAAATTAAACTATTTGCACATCTATTCTATGGTGGTAACTTCAAGTACAGTACCACTACATTTTTTTATAGGATCACAACAAATGGACAATTTGGAATATTAGGTATAGTATGTATAATATTAGATACTTGAGCAGAGAAATCAAACACTATAGAACAGAAATTGAGTTTTTTAAAACTAAGATGTGTTATAAATTGTTTTCCAATCTTAACTAGTCAAAGGCCTCAATAAATTACACAAACTACTATTTAACACATGCATTAAGATTTCGTTCCTCAAAAGTCTTTAAATAAATGGGCTCACATTCACATTCTAATATCTTCCTACTGCCTTCTAGAAATGGAGGTGTTAAGGCATTTAATTTAAAGGGGCTCACATGCTTAGAAAAAATGTTAAATGATTAATAGCCTCCAGCATTAATTCACTGTCTCATCTTCTCAGGTCGCTTAAATGCATTAGACGAACAATGCACAAAGTCGAGAAATGATCAGAAACAACATAAAAACAGTAACACGAAAATTTAACTAGAGCTGCAGTTTTTTAAAAACAAAAATCCAAGGAACTTACAGCCAGGGCCTACCCATCCAAGAATGGGAAAACGTGGACATCAAGTTCCCACTTTACATTTACACTCAAATTTTGAGATACTAAGAGTACTACACCCACGTGGCAATTTGTACAGATAGGACTAATTCTAAGCACTTTAACCAGAATGGCAGGATCAGGTTGTATTTTAAAGCAGCAATTTTTTTCGAAAAAAATTTCAGGTTTTCAACTGGATGCTGCGAAAAAAAGAACAGGTCAGAGAATTAACGAATTCTCAATACCCAAGTCATCTGTTAAGGCCTAGATACATCTGTAAGGCTGACAGAACTTCAGCGAAAGCACTGCGCTCCAAACTTCTAAGGCCATTTGCGGCATTTTCTGCCCGGCCGCCTCCTCCCTGTTCCCTCCAATCCCGCGCTCTCGCTCCCGGCGGCTCAGCGCGGCGGCGGCCATTGCGGGCCTCTGCGCCATTTCGTAACGCGGCAGCGGATCAATGTCAATGTGGCCGCCGCCCGCCTGCTCGCTCGCCCGGATGTGCCTGCTCGTCCCCTCCCCTCCCCCACCGCCTCCTCCCAACCGCTCCCGCCGAAGCCCGCCATGCCGGCCTCGGGATCCGAAACCGCGCGGCTGGCGGGCCGGCTCCACTCCGCAGGGTCCCCCACCACGCTGCGCCGTGGGGCTGCTTGTGCAGCCAAAGAAGGCGACGAGGCGGGCGAGGAGCCCCTAGGAGGCCCGCTCCCTTCCCCCTCCCACCGCCTGTTTCAGCGCAGAGCGCGGGACGGCCGACCCAGACCACCCGGCCTCCCCGCTCCCACCGAGCCAGGCCCCCCACGCCGGCCACTACCCAGCCATCCCCCACTCTCCCCCTAATACCTCCTCCCCCCGGCGGCGACGGCGACGGCCGGAGTCGGGCTGGGGGCGACCGGGCGGCGGTTTTACCTCCATTTTGAGACCGGACTCGCCTCCTCCAACTCGGGTTCAATATGGGACCGAGAGGAAGAGGCGGGGCCACTCGTCACGTGACGCGCTTTCCGCGCGCCGCCGGCCTGGTGGGGGAGGGGCGCGTCCGGAAAGGGGCGGGGCCAAGCAGGCGCGAAACGGGACTGGACGAGCGAGTTGGCGGGCGGAGAGCGGGGGCGCGGCGGGCCGCGGGAGCGCGCGCCCCTCTCCAACTTCCAGCGCGGCACCGCCCTTGCCGCTGTTCGCGCCAGAGCAGCTACCGTGACGTCAGCTCAGGCTCCGCGAATGCCAAGCGCCCACGTCGGGAGAACGCCTCGTGACTGCTCGTCACCAGAGAGAAAGGCCTTTCTCTTTCTTCTCGAGGCCGTACCACCCTCCCCCTCTTTCCCCAGTCAGTTTCTCGGTCTCCATTTCTGAATCCTTTCCATTGCCGTGACTGAAATAAAATTAAAACCCAGACTCTTCTTTCCTGAACTTTAAGGTTGCAGGAAAGCCCTCTCAGCAACTCGGCACATTCTCTCCCGTTTCAAAATGCCAGGGACCAGTTTCCATGACTGCGAGGCCCGCCTTGTGAAGGCGCACACTGAAAATCCCTGGGACACCGATATGTATGAATTACAGGGACCTTGGAAAGGCCTCGAAACGCAGCTGACACGTTGAATTTTTACCCTTAACGAGCTGAGACAGGACTAGTCAAGGTCAGTTCGTTAGGTACTCACTGATCTCAAATATGTAGGCACTATTTTCCACTGTTAAAACATCTGTTCCAGCGAATGGAATTTGAGTTGCGTTATTTACAAGATTTCTAGTAAGTAGGGTGGCCAGATATGCTACCTATTCCCGAGTGATTTGTTGCTTTAATGTGAGCACCTGTTTCTAATTGCAAAGTATAATGAACAGGATGAATTAAAAGAGAACCAGAGATCTGGTCCTTTCTCTGCCTCTTAACTAGCCAGGTGATTTTAAATCATTTAACCTTACTACTGAGCCTTAGATTTAATTTCTTAACTGAAAATGGGGATGGGATTAAATGAACTTGTAAATTAATAATCTATAGATCCGTATTTAAAAATAAATTTACCGATGAAAATGACCACACTTGACAAACCACCCTACCCTTGCTAGGAAATGCCCTCTATTTTAATTAAGCAATCCTTATGCGCAACCGCTTTAGAATTGATCTAGCCTTCCGTTGCCAGGATTAGAAATCTTGAAACCCTAAATTATCTAAGAAAATTCTATCGAATCAATTATATGTAAATTGTTTGGGGAAAAAAGTTTGTGTTAAATTAGAAGTAGTCTGCTTGGGATCTGGAAAAGGAGTGCAGACAAAATTTAAAATATGTTGATGTTTATCTATCTAGCTTGATCAAGGGGGACAGACATTGTACTGTATTTGAAAAAGATGAAGGAAAGGTACTCTGTTGTGGGGCAGAAACCAGTCTTAATGTAACTTGGATGAAATAACCCTCCAAACTAGCTTCTTAGTCGTGTTGCTCTGATTCCATTATCACAAGCAAAGTTTGCTTGTGTATTCAGCTTACCAGGTCACCCTGATAAACAACAGCAGTACTTCAGACTTTGGAAAAACTTTATACCCTTAGTGTCTGGTTATTATATTGAGGTTTTGTGAGTCTGGTTACTATGAAACAGTTTTGGATAACTCGATCAATTCTGGGTAATAGAAAAACACAAAGTGAAGACCTGAGGAAGACAGTATTCACACCCAGAAGGAACAAATGGCTGGCTTCACTTTAGGACATGTTTACCCAAATCAGGGGTTCTTAACAAGGGGCCTGTGAGCTTGAATTGAAATTCAAAAAAAACTTTATTCTTGTGGGGATGTGTTGGTGCAGGTGTGATATGTTTAATACATAATAAATAATACACATTATAGTGTGGATTTAGTGGGGCCCGTGGTTTTCACCTGACTGGCAAAGGGGTCTGTGGAACAAAAAAGGTTAAGAACCCCAGGTAAATGTTTTCTAACATCAAAAACTTTTGTTATTTTTATTCTTTCTTCTTTGAATTGTTTTTATTTTTTTAATTAATTAGAAATAACATATGATGGGATATGAAGTCTTTCCATCAAGGAAATGGTATGTCAGTCCATTTATTCAGGTCTTGCTTTTTGTTCTTTAGGAAAATTTGAATTCCTCCCTTTAGATTCGTCCAGATTGTTGCTCATCCAGACTTGAGGTTTTTAGACATTAGTTGTTTTTTTTTGTTTGTTTGTTTGTTTGTTTGTTTAGACATTAGTTGTTTTTGTTTTATACTTTTCTCGAAATTTACACTCCTGCCTTGGAGCCACATGGTTTCTCAGATACAAAAATGCCTTCTCTAGTTTTTGGCCACGTGGAACACAAACTTGCCTCTGTCCACACTCGTAATCCTGCCTTCCTGAAATGAGAGAAAGAGTACCTGTGATGAGGAGGGTGGGGAATGGGGAGGGAGGTTTTAGGATGGGGTGGGGTGGAGTGGCAGACCTTTATAAATAATCCACATCAGCACCTTCCAATTGCTTTCATATCATGGCACATACAGAAAATGATACTTTTTGTACAGCACCTAGGTAAACTGGAAGTTATTTGGTGGCATCTAAATGATGGTTGGTAAAAAAAAAAAAATCATAACATTTTCTCTAAATTATATAATTATGATAAAATATAAAATACAAGGTATTAGGGAAGATATTAAATATTGAATTTGCATAAAACCTTCAAATAAAAATGTTTCACTTTTTTTAATGATCAACTTGAACTTGTTCTTGTGAATATAATATTTTGATATTAGGTTTTATGGTTGAAATGGCTTTATGCAGTTTCTGATCCAGACTTCTTAATGATGAACTCTTGATATTCTGAATAGTCACTATCAGGGACTCTGGTCACATAAGTAGGTAATAAAATATTTAAAACCCACTTTATATAACCATTCAAAATTTACTATTGCAATTATATTTAAGGAATCTAACAATTCTTCCTTTTCTTTTATTGACAAATGTAATGTTGCAATTTCTTATGATAACGCAAATGGATTTCAAACCCAATAGTACAATTTTTTAAAAAGATTTATTATTATTATTATTTTTTTTAATTTATCCCCCCCCTCCCCTTACCCCAGATGGTTCTCTCATCTGTCTGCTCATTGTTTGCTCTCCCTCTCCAGGAGGCACTGGGAACCAAACCCGGGACCTCCCACATGGGAGGGGAGTGCTCAACAGCCTGAGGCACATCCGCTTCCCCAGGGCTGCTGGCTGGTGGCATCTGCTGATTTTAGGCGTCCGCTCATTGTGGCAGGTGCAATGTGTAGCTTGTTGCTGCTGGTGTGGTGTCTGCTGCTTCTTCTTTGGGAGGCACCACGATGGGAACCCAGGACCTCCCATGTGGTAGGCGGGCGCCCAACTGGTTGAGCTACATCTGCTTCCCCCGATGGTACATTTTTATATCAAGATTTCCACATTGAAGCTCTAGCTTTCAGAACATGTGTGCATTGTCAGCAGCTAGCCTGGGCTCCACTAAAAGGGTGCATCAGCTGCAGAGGGATAGAAAGAGGCACAATGTGTTAGGACAAATACTAAGTGCCATTCGCTGGAGCTGAGCCTACCAGGAACCTGGCTCTGCCTAGGCTCCTCTCTCACCCTTTTACCTACCACCCTGGAGCTGTGTGCTGTGCTCCAGGGCATCTGGATTCCAAATTCTTGCAGTGACTCCAGAGTCTCTGGTCCTGATGGGGAGTGGGGTACTGTGCATATGTCCCTGTGGCAGCATGTCTTTGACCATGCAGAGACAGCAGAACTGCAAGTGCTGGTTGTTGCCCACCTTACTTGCTACTTGCTCAGCATGTACCCCAGAATGCTTTTTGCACAGGCTACCCTGTAGAGCCCTAAACAGGGCTGCTCATGGCCAAAGATACTGGCCCAGGGGGCTCTGGCTGCCCCAGACCCCTCTCAACTGCCTAGTTGCAGGAGGGATCAATTTCTCCCCACCATTCTGGATATCAGTGTGCCAAGGTCCACAAGTTAGGAGGCACTTTCTGAATTGTGTTTCCCATTTTGTGAATGAGGAAGCTGTTATGTAGAGCAGGAAGGTGACTTTTCCAAGACCTCATAGCAAATGATATCAGAGTCAGGGCTGAAAGAAAGAGAATGAAAATTGAATGCAGATATTTTGATTTTGGACAGGAGAAAGTAATCCTTATAAAGGAGGAATTATAAAAAATTAACTATAAGCTTTGTTATGTCACTCTATTCAGAATATGTCAGTAGCTTTACTTTTCTTGTTTTTTGAAAAATAAAGAATATATAAATTTTAAAAAACCAAACCAAAACAAAAATTTATCCCCCAGATTTGGCTACAATAAACAACTTTGTGTGTGTGTTGTGTATCCTTTTTCATTCTCTTCTAGGCCTAATCAATGCCTTAAATATATTTGAATGTGTGTATGTATAGCCATATCTATTTCATGTATACAAAAATATATCAAACAATCCAGATTGATAAGATATCTCCCTCCCCTCTCCTCCCCCCACTTAACAAACCTCATTTATTGAGTTGTACGTGCTGGCCAATGTGTAGTGCTGGAAATTAATCATAGTCCCTAACATTATTGAATAATTAGCATGTACTTTCTAATGTGCTGAGAACTTTGTGTTTCTGATCTCACAACTTTAGGAGTTAGGTCCTATGAGTGTTCTCATTTTTCAGATGAGTAAATTAGGGCTTGTGAAAGTTGAGTAAATTTACCAGGGTTATGTAGCCCCTGGTAAGCAGCTGAGAGAATGTCATGTCACACCTGTATTTACATTTTAATATTCTTGAGGGCAGCAAATTTTTCTTGAAACAGTTTTCATGCACCTGTCTTGTTTCTTACCTTTTTTCATCATTATGTCTCCAGAGACGACTGCTTTGCCTGGTTCATGGCGGGCAATTCATTTATTTGTTGTTGCATGCATAAATAAACTATCCATGAATGAAATATTTTGGATCCCACTCATGTAGTTCCAATTACATAAATTTGTGGGTCCTTGCAGTTCCAATTACATAAATTTGTGGGTCCTAGTGTAAAATGAAATTGGGGGGCCCTTGTTAAAAATTTGTTAAGAATTTCAAAAAGAGCAGCAGCAGATTATTAAACCAAACCCGTGGCCTTTCTGAGCACAGTGCCCTGTGTGGCTGGCTGCACAGGTCGTACATCCATGAAGCCTGCCATGGTTCTATCATAGTGCCCTATGTAGATTCAGACTCTTGGTCTCTTTTAAGCAATTCATTCACTTGCCATTTCATGACCTTCCTCCACTTCCTCATCAATCACTAATTCTTAAGTGTTCATTATCTAGTTTCTGTCCATGTTACAGAAATTCTTTCTCCAAGGCTACAAATGTGTATCTAATTATCAAATTAATCTCCCTGTTCTCATTGTTAATCCTTCCTGACCTAGGGCTTAACATTGCTACCTTCCCTTCCTTTTTGATGGTCTCATCCCTTGTTTTTAAGGATTGATTCTACCCTTCTTTCTGGATCCTTCTCTCCTTCATTTCCTTTCTCCTCTGTTTCCATTAAGTTTATCACCCCGAGGTGGGTATGGATCCTCCTGATGGACTTTGTGACATGCACCCAGGAGTTCCTCCCAGGAGTGGCCACTTTCCCTGGGAAAGAGGTGGTGTACATGCCTGAGAACCCTCAGAAAATTTTACTTATCTATGGGGAGGCTGAACTATGGGCAGATATGATTAGTGTGTTAAGGTGATGGAATATATCCCTCCCTTCTCCCCAACACACATGAACCAAGGTGAGGAGGTAATTAGATACTAGAAGTATCAATGAGTCATTCACAATGAATTTGCTCTCTGTCCCAAGGATCCCAAGCTGGGAGTCAGAAAAGGCTAAAATCCTTGTATTGGGTTCTTCACAAATGACTTCCCTGTATTTCCCTAGTCACACTTTTTGGGATGGCTATCTATGATTTTGCCTGCCTGGCATCTAGTTTCTTTTTAGTAACAGCATTCTGATTTTTCTTCTGCGACCACTTCCTTCATTCTTAGATCATATAGATTTAAGTGGAGCTGATCCCAACCCTGATGTCAGAGATAGCATTTGACCTAGGCCTGGCCAATTAGAACATTATATCTGTATAGCTATGGGAATTAGTTCAAGATTGGGCAAGTGCCTCATCATTTATTCATTCAACAAATATATATTGAACACCCACCATGTGTCTGGCAATGTTAGGTGCTATGGATAAATCATTAAAAACAGAACAAAACAAAGTACTTGTCTTAGTGGAGCTTACATTTAAGTTGAGGGAGGCAAACAATATAACTAAGTAAATTGCATAGGATATTGCAAGGTGATAAATGCTATGGAGCAAAATAAAACAGGGAGGGAGGCAGGTAAAGAGGGCTAGAGGAAGGTGGAGAAAATACATTTAGAAGGCCTAATTGAGAAGGTGACATTTGAGCAAAAACTGGAAGGGGGTAAGGGATTGAATTTTGCAGATATTTGAGAGAACAGGGTTCTAGCAAGAAAGTATTGAGGGAAACGGATGTGGCTTAAGCTATTGGGCTCCTTTCTAAAATATAGGAGGTCCAGGGTTCAATTCCGGGGGCCTCCTGGTGAAAGGCAAACTAGTCCGTATGGCGAGCTGGCCCGAGTGGAGTGCTGACCTGTATGGAGTGCTGGCCCGCATGGAAAGCTGGTGCAGCAAGATGATGCAATAAAAGAGACACAGAGGAGAGGCAATAAGAGTTACAGCAGACCAGGGGGCTGAGGTGGCACAAGAGATTGAGTGCCTCTCTCCCACTCCGGAAGGTCCCAGGATTGGTTCCCAGTGCTGCCTAAAGAGAAGACAAGCAGACACAGAAGAACACACAGAGAGCAGACAGCAAGGGCAAAAACAATGAGGGGGAGGGGATGAAATAACATAAATCTTTTGAAAAAAAAAAAAGTATTGAAATTATAAGAACCCTGAGGCAGAAGCAAGGAAGCCAGTTTGGTGGAAGCAGAATGATTTAGGCAGAGAAGAATTGGAGGAAGGCCCAGAGGTAACAGGAGGTGTGATTTTTATAGAACATTGCAGGAATTTTGCTTTTTGCTCTGAGAGGAGAAGCCATTGGACAGCTTTGAGCAATGGAGTGGTATAATCCACCCTAAATTCTAACAGGATCACTCTGGTTGCTTGTAGAGAATAGATTATAAGGGGCAAGAGTAGAAGTATGGAACCTCTCAGGAGATTATTACAATAATCTAGGCTAGAGATGATAGTGGCTTGGACCAAGGGGACAGCTGAGGAGCTGGTTGGCCATGTGTTGATGGTTCCTGTCAGATTGGATGGAATGCATAAGAGAAAGGAGTTAAGGATAAGTAATTGGAAAGATAGAGTTAATGAGTCTAAATTCTGAATCTTTTGTCTAAACATTTAGGAAGAGAGACTCTTTTCAATGTGACTACTGAAATGAAAGGAGGAAGTAATGCAGTTCCTTGTTGCCACCTTATCACTATGAGGAAGAAGTCAGCCCAAGAATGGAGCCAATTGAGATGGAAGCAGAGCCAAAGGATCAGAAGACCAAGTTCTAATGACATGCTCCTTGATGCAACGAGGCTCAAACCAGTATCTGCTACTGGCCGTTTCAGTTACATTAGCCTAAATTCTTTTTATACTTAAGCAAGTTGAATTGGGTTTCTGTTACTTGGAGCAAAAGAGTCCTGACTAAACATACCCCTGGAATAGAGCAAGGATATAATATACCTTTCCGGAGAAGTAAAACGGGAACTATCAAGATAAGACAAGGAGACTTTGCTCATCTTCTACCCCAGGTGCTGAAGTGCCTTGAGAAAGAAAGGGGTGAAAGAATGCCAGGCCCTGCCGGACCTTTCTTAAGACTATACTCCTTTGAAAAGTACTTTATTTTAGCCAAGACAGAAAAAGAACTAGAAACTCTGAGGGAGAAAGGTTGTGCAGTTTTCTAAATTGAAGGAAGAAAAGGCAATGGAATATTTCTTTCCCCAAATCTCCCTGGGCTCTCTCTGAGATTCCATAAGAGGTGTCTCTAACAAATCTGCCTCCTACTTTCCTCAGTGTTACACCTTGTCCTTGCCTCTCTGCCTGCAGCCTCCATGAGAATGTTCGTGCATAGGGCACAGGAGTTCTCTGAGGGGCCTCCCAGGGGCATCAGGATTTACTGTGCACTGTGGTGAGGTAGCACCAGACTAGAAGAATGGCCCCCTCCTCAGCTCTGTTAATACTTGTACCAAGTCTTACAAAGTCTTCCATGAACACAACCAAAAACCTCAATAAATAAAGCAAAGAATAAGTAATTCAATGGGGAAAAAAATTTAAAACCCATAATCTTCTTTTAAAAAAAACCATTAGCTTTTAAATATTTTAAAGCGATCTTGGTTATTTCCTCCCCATTTATTCTTCCAGATGAACTTTAGAATTACGTTGTCAGGTTCCAGAAACAAATTCCAAAAAATTTGCAATAATAAGTTTAGGGAGAACTGACCTCTTTCCAATAACAAGACATCCCATCTCAGAGCATGGATTATATCCCATTGAGAGATTTAAACATGTTCATGGGGCAAATGCAGCAGAGTTGGAGCATTTGAAGATGCAAGAGAAAGGAAAATTGATGGGTGAGTGAGATCTTGTAGGCAGAAGTGGTTCTAGAGCACAAAAGGAGGGATTAACCCTAGACTGGGGAGGCAGCTCTCACTCTCAAGGGAGGGTAACATACTAGATAAGATTATAGGTAGGACATCAGTTTGTTGAGGAAGTTCCCTCAATATCTCCCTAGTGAGTAGGAGGCAAGGCCATCTGCTGAGACTGTTAAGGGCCCTGAGGAATGTGGTGAAATTTTGAATAGCAGTTGGCAGAAAAGTGATTAGAGCCGGTTTGGATTGGACACCGAAAACTGAGGTGGCTTCATCCCTGTAGTTGGCTAATTTTCTCTAGCAGGTCTCAGTAGATTGAGACTAGGAACAAAGAATACAGAGAATCAGTTTGGTCCAGAGTTGGGCAAGGGGGAGGGAGGCCTAGAGGGCAAGAAAGCTTGAGGGTATTGAGAACAGAGTAGTTGAAGTAATGGATCTAAGACTAAAGCAGCAAAGACTGTGATGGATTAGGAGAACATTAAGCAAACAAGGGCCCAGAAGTTTAAAAGGAAGTGTGGAAATAGCTGAATGAGAGAGCTAGAAGAATCAAGGATTGTTTTAGGGTGGGGAATATGACTATAAGATGTCAGAGGCAGAGCAGTCCTCTGAGATAACAAAGTCCATGGACCTAGGGGACTGCAGTAGAGGGGATGCCTCCTGAGAGTTAGAGGGTCAGGGAACTGTGAAGCCAGAGTGTTAGGTTAGTTGTCCACATGGACACTGAATTTATCCCTGATGATGAGGAAAGAGGAAAGCTGTGAGCCACCTGCCATGCCTTCAACTAACATGGAGAGCTAGGAAAACAACTTCTTGGATAGAGATGAAATGTATAGAAAAAATAAGATGACTTTTTAAGGGATTTGTTGGTTGATAATGTACTTAGATGCTGAGTGGTTGAAAGAGGGTAGAGAGTGGACTTTTGAGTCAGCAGAGCCAGCTTCTGCCACTCACTAGCTATGGAAATAATATTTTCTTCAAAGGGTTAAGTGAAATAACATTAAATGAGACAATTTATATGAGTGTACTTATAATACAGCACAGTGCCACAGGGCATTCACTAGATGGAAAGGTTTTGGAAAATCTCAGACCTTCAAAGGAATCCACAATCTAATAAGAGTGCTGGAACTGACCTCTAGCCAATGTAATTAATATCCAACCCAGCATGAGTAGTGGATAGAATAGAAGTAAACTAGGGCTGGAGAGGCTCAGAATTGCAGAAGCTGAAGGTGAACTGTCAGCTTCAGTCCTGGGAGCAACTGGTAGAGTTTTGAATGAGTCTGAGAGGAATCTCAGCATGAAATGGGGGCCAATTATTAGGAAGTAACTGGGCAGGTGAAGTAGGAGGAAGTTGATGGGAACTCTAGATAGGAGATCAACCTAACTGCAACAGACAGGTTGCCCAGCTCAGGACATACAGCTGGGATTCTCTGCATAACAGCTTGGATGGGGCATTTCTTACTGAGCTATCTTGGTAGCTATCATTGGCCAGCCCTCAATTTTATCTTCATTTTTCAACCACAGTTCTCTACCACCAATACCACCACTTCTCCCATCACTCCGGTTTTGATTTTCTCTTATCTTGGTGCTGACCTGGTTGCTATGTGCCTGGGAAAATTTAGCACACATACTGTATAAAAATAGGGCACAGTCTAAGGCTTTGAAGAGGAAGAATTTTGGTGGCAGTTGCTGCCAGTACAGTTGGTCTTAGCTATTATTAAGAAGAAAGTAATCTGATTGAAAAAAGAAACTAACATCTGAATTGACTGATAGACCTTTATTCCTCTCAGGAGTATTTTTTCCCATCTTTTTATTATAACATTTTCAGAAAACTTGAAGGAATTGTACAATAATCACCCTTATACTCATCCACTGTATTCAACAACTGATTAACATTTTGCTATATATATTTTATCTATCTGTATGTATGTGTAAGGATATGTATATATTTCTGAAGTATTTGGAAATACATTGCAGGCATCATGACACTTTTCCCCTAATACTTCAGTCATTATATAAGTGAAAATAAGGACATTCACTTATATAAACACATTATCATTATTGCACCTAAGAAAGTTAGTAATTTCCCTAAATATCATCTAATATCCAGTCTCTACTCAAAGTTTCCCAATTGTATCCCAAACTTCTTTTATAACTAGTTAGTCCAGGATCTAAACAAGGGTTACACAAAGCATTTGTTATCGTCATTTTAGTTCTTTTTAACCTAGAATAGTCCTCTACTTTTTTCCCCATGAAATTGACTTTTATGAAGCCATTAGGCCAACTGAATTGCAGAATGGTCCACATTTTGGGTTTGTCTGATTGTTTTCTCCTGGTGCCATTGTTTCTTTATCCTCTATATTTCCTGTAACGTGGAAGATAAATCCAAAGACTTAATTAGATTCAGATTAAACTTTGTTGGTAAGAATACATCAGTGGTGATGATGTGTACTTCATATTGCATCATATTAGGAAGCACATAATACCAGGTTGTCCCACTGTTAGTGATGCCGAGTTTAATCACTTAGTTAAGGCGGTAACTGCCAGCTCTCTCTTAGTAAAGATACATTTTCCCCTTTGTAATTAAAGCAATCTGTGGGGCAGTTCTCTGTCGCCATGCAAATATCCTATCACCAAACAACCTTTTCCCTAATGAATTTACATCCTTGATAATCCTCACCTGGATTATTTCTTTGGAGGTAGCAGAATAGTGAGTTCTCTAATTATTCCTTCTACATTTGTTTGTGAAAAAGAACTTTCCCTCACCAACTGGAAATGAACTACAGTCCCTCTTTAAAGGTAGAGTAAATGCTTTAATTACCAATTTCAGAGTAAGAAGTTAGTGTGATAGTCACCTTCAAAGGTAGCAAATTAGCTTCTCTCTCTCTCTCTAAGTATTACTATAGATTTTTAAATTAATGTTTTATAATAAATTGCAGTCATTATTCCTTTTGATGTTTAAATTGCCCCAAATTTGGCTTCTCTGTCCTCTTGTCATGCTTCCATTCGTCTTCCAGAGCATGCTCAAATTCTCTCTCAGGTGCAGTAAATTTTTAAAATCAAAATAAACTCTATGGGGTAGAATTTCAAGCATTATGAGGAAAAGAAACGGGGATGAGGAGAGGGAAGGAGTGGCCTTTACACAGATAAGCTATCACAGCTAGATTGTCCTGGGCCCATCCTGACCTTGGGTGTCTTCTCTTCCTTCACTTTTAAGCCCCAGATTCTCCAAATGCTCCATTGTTTTCCAGAATTCATTGGCAGTGGTATGCTGAAATTACTATGAATCTTTTGCTTGTTTGTAAATTAAGAACTGCCTGCTTATCTGTGTAGGAAGAATGATGATAACTATGACTCAAATATAATAATCAGAATTTTTTTTTTTTTTTTTAAGATTTTATTTATTTATTCATTTATCCCCCTCTTGCTGCTTGTGCTCGCTGGGTCAGCTAACCACACCGTGTGGGCGGGCTTGCCTTCACCAGGAGGCCTCGGGAACCGAACCCCGGGCCTCCCATATGGTAAACGGGAGCCCTACTGATTGAGCCACAGCCGCTTCCCAATAATCAGAATTAAAGGGAAATATTCATCAGTAGCAATATGTGATATTAAATGAGGAAAGCATGTAAATGTTAATGTGTATAGCTAACTTGAGGCTTCTGAGACCCTGGGAAAGAGCAGACTCCTGGGGCCTTTCACAGAGGGAAACTCAGCTGGCCTGCTCCTTGTTCCTTCATGGCTATATGGCTCTGAATGATGCAGAAGGTAGAGAAGATTAATAACCCTGAATGGCAGTTATGAAATTGCCTTCCTTGTAGAAACAAGGACAAATACTTATATATATATATATATCCTGTTCTGTTTCCCTGGAGAACCTAATACACCCTCAACCCCGCCCACCCACCCCCTTTTCATTCCATTTACTTATATTTTGAAATATTTTTGCTTCATTCTTTGATTTTAATTTCCTTGTATTTTCCTTTCTTCTGATTCATCTGGTCCTTCTACTTATCATTGCCTTAGTTAATTTTCAGGATATGGTGTTATTTTGTTTCCTGTCGAGAACTGTTGTTGTTGTTTTTTAAGAAGGAAAAAGAAAAAAAAAAAAAAACTGCTTTTTTGTTTTGTTTTGTTTTGATACTTCAGTTTTCTTAAACAAGGAGTCTTTGAGTTTCTTAATTTTGTTAAATCTTTCCTGGAGACAAAATTATATGAAGGGGAACTCTCTATGCACTATATAAAATCATATACCATCTTAGAGGACAAATAATTTGTCAAATTAATCAAGGATCTAGGGTGTGGTGGTTTGGAACTGTATGTACCCCAGAAAAAACATGTTCTCAAACTTAATCCATTCCTGTGGGTGTGAACCCATTGCAAGTAGGACCTTCAGTGAGGTAACTTTACTAAAGGTGTGGCCCAACCCAATCAGGGTGGGTCTCAATCCTATTACTGGAGTCTTTTATAAACAGAATGAAATTCAGATAGGGGAAAGCCACAGAGGGAGCAGACAGAAGCTGAACATCAACAGAATCTGGAAGAGAAGGGAGAGGCCACCATGTACATTGGCATGTGACAGAGGAGTCCAGGACTAAGGATCACCAGCAGCCAGCCCCAGAACGCTACAGTCTTCAGGGAGGAAACATTGCCTTGATGATGTTTTGATTTGGACTTTTTCCTAACCTCAAAACTGTGAGCCATTAAATTCCCATTGTTTACGCCAGCCTACTGCATGGTATTTGCTTGAGCAGCCAAGGAAACAAATACATAGGGTAACAGGTTTATATATAATCCAGATATTTCCTCTTCCCTTTGTTATGGTGAGTAGTGCCCTTCCCCAGCTGAGGTGCCCTTTTACCTCAAAGTTCTGCTCAAATAACTAGTTTCTCCCTGTAAAAGGAATCTGGTATCAGCTGCTAGGAAGTCACTTCCCCTGCCCTCATATTGTTAAATAAAACTGGAAGAAACCGTATACTAAGAAAAGTACTCAAATTTGTAATTATTCAACAACTATTCGACAAAGCAGGTAAAATATGCTGGGTACTATTGCAGATATATTAGATATATCCTTTAACCTCCAAAAGCCTACATAAAAATTAGAAAACAGAATAAAAAGAAGTAGGTGCAAGAAGAGACAGATTATTATCAGGCTTTAGAGATGGGCATCATTCTTCTCCTCCCTTAATAGACATTTTTTAAAAGAGATTCCCGGGGATTGAACCCAGGACCTTGTACATGGGAAGCAGGCCCTCAGCCACTGAGCTATATCTGCTCCCCAACAAGAACTGGTTTTTTCATTTGTTTGTTTTGTGTTTTTAGGAGGTAGCAGGGATCAAACCTAGGACTTTATACATGGGAAGCAGGCACTCAACCACTTGAGCTACATCTTCTCCCCTTCCTGGTATTTCGTAAAGATGAATTTGGTATCTATGTGGATGGGAAATGGCTCAAGGAATACAAAGGAAGGAGACTTAGCTATTTTCCCTCAGATAGTTGTAACTGAATACTTTTTTTTTTTTAATAAACAAAGGAGAAAATCTCAATGTATTAGGGCTCTGTAGGGAAACAGAACCAACACGAGATATATTAAATATTATGAGATTTTTATAAGAATTGTCTCATGTGACTGTGGGGTCAAGCAAGTCCAAATTCCATAGGGCAGGCCACAAGTTAGGAAGTCTGATAAGGGTTTTTTGATGAATTACCCAGGAGAAACTGGTTGGCTGAAATAGAGATGGAAATTCTTCCGACTGCTGAATAATATTTTGACAACCATTATTGTGACTTTCTCTTTTGCTTTTCTCAGTCTGTGGTCCTTACTGTCATTGGCAGTGGTGTCCATCTAGGTGGCAGAAATGAGAAATTAGGATTGAAATGGAAAGGATGCAAAAAGAAAAAGCTAGATGATACTCAGCTTCTGAAAGCAAAATAGCATCAAGCATATGTCAGTGCCTTGCAAGCTGAGTTTTTATCATGAGAGAATTTTCCAAATTCCTTTCCCTCTTTAATATATCACTGACTGAACCAGGAGGGGTCAGCTCATAAAGTTTTGTGGTTTAGAGAGGCTTCTCTCTGTATGTTAGCAAAGCTACAAGTTTTGCTGCATAATAGTAGAAAGAAGAATAAGTTGTCTGCCTGCAAGTAACAAAAAATGTTCCATGTAATAGTGGCTTAAACAAGATAGAAGTTTGCTTCTCTCACAGTGCAGAAGTCTCTTCAGTCCACGAGGCTGACAGTTCAAGGGTGGTATGGCATTCCACAGTGATAAGAGAATTAGGTTCCTTCAATCTTGTCTGCTGTGCCATATTCCTAAGGCAACTTCATTGTGCAAGACAGCTGCTGAAATGTTGAGTGCCAGCAACTGTCTACATTCCAGCCAGCAGGAAGCATGAAAGGGAGAAAGAAGGGCACATCAACTTTCTTTAAGGACACGTCAACGTATGTTGATATCCTATTGGGTGAAAACTGTTTACATGGCCATAACTAACTGCAAGGGACATACAGATGTTGGAGAATAACCGCGCTTTCTGCCACAGAAAGAGAGGTAGTTTGAGGAATGAGACATCAAGATGGAGGACAGTACTGAGGGGGAGGCAATATAATGGGGGACTCTGGGCAACACCAAAGTAAACCAGTGTGAGGTTATTGAGTCAACAAAAGTGGGTTAAGTTCTGAATACATCAAGGGAATGGGAAATGGGTTTGGAGAGCTGAGAAAGTAACAAAAAAACATTCTCTATCTTGTAATTTTGGCAAAGGTTGGTCCTGTCCTCTCTGTACCAAAAATTATGAGGGAAATGGCTTCTTCCTTCAAAAAATGAGTCCAGAAAGGGAAGGGAGTCCGATAGATATCTCTCTTCATCAACTTGCCTGAAGACTTAAAGAGTCAGGAAAGGCCTTCACCTGGACCTCTCATTTGGGACCCAGACCTGTCACCCACAGATGAGAAGCAGTTGGTGAAGGTGTGTACTTTGGGATGTGTGCAGCTCTAATACCTTCACTTTTAGAAAGGACTATTTTGCTCTGGCCTTCAATTTTTGCCACATGGGCACCACATAATATAGTGGTTTAGAGCAAGGATTTGGGATTGAGATTGTCCAGATTTGAAACTCAGCACCACCTCTTTCTACTTGTATAACCTGGAGCAATTTACTTAAGTACTCATACATAAAGGGGATAATAATAGTACATTCCTCATAGGTGTTTTTTTTTTTTTTTAACTTTATTTTGTATATTTAATAATTGAAAACATAAGCAATTAAAAACTAAAAAGTAAACACAGATGAATAAATATGTA